>BMAW01064715.1:1195690-1269533 GCA_019974015.1 Nephila pilipes | reverse complement strand
TGAAAAAGGCCAATGTGTTTTAAAAAAGCAAATAAGTTATAGTGGGGGTTTCCCCACCAAGTCAGATAGGTTTAAAACTGATGAAAGAAAAAAAAAATCCGGCAATGATGATCAAACACCGAACAATCAATCAAAATATGATGAATCGTGTAAGGGACATGGCAGGAAGGACACTCGGGAGCACCCTCCCCAAATAAGAGATGTCTGGGTAAATCGTGTGTGTCCAATGCAAAGGCGAGTCAATCTGAAATCCGCTCTTCGCATTGGAACAACAGGCCATTCTCCACTGATCGGCTTTACCGAGTGCTGCTTGTTATGCGATTGGAGACTCCAAAATTCCTGCCATATCAAATGAATAATCTTTAAAATATGACGCCTTATGTCACCTAACGGGACTGCAAGCTGCAGAGGAATCGTCGCCGATCGTGCAGCAGGGTCTACTTGTTCATTACCTAAAATATCTACATGACTAGGCACCCAACAAAATTTAATAACATAACCCTTGTTATACAAACAACAAACCATGTCTGCAATCTTCATCACAATAGGGTGACAGCGATCGTTGAGATTGACCAATGTTTTCAGGACGCTCATGTTGTCAGAATACACAACGAACTTTCCGAGAACTGGATTTCTCGACTAATCCGATAGTAGATGGCGACAGCTTCGGCAGTGTAAAATACCTAGAGTAGATTTTTTTGCTTCAACTTTCTAGTGACCAATTAAGACAAGACTTCTTAAGACTTTTTTCTAAAGATCTTCGACAAAATCACGAAAGCCGCCGCCCCTACGCACTATTTTTCAAATTTTTGGTCAAATATCGAGCTCAAAAAATCGTACCCAATGCCAAACTGGGCTATGTAATAAAAACAGGATATCACGTGCATGTTGCAAATGTAATCGATATGTGTGTGGAAGTGTAGTTGTAAAAAGTATGATTTGCGTTTAATGTAACAGATAATTATGATGTTTCACGTATTTAGTCATTTAAGTAGGGGTAAGAAAAAGGTCATTGTATCCTTCATATTAGTAGTTAAACTATAACAAATATAATATTCTACATTTCAGAGTGATTTTTATTTACTGTCATGCTTGATTTTTCAAAAAATTTGAATTTAGTAAAATTTTGTTTGATTTGCTAGTAATTTCTTCTTTAAAATAATGTGTTTTTATTGACTTCAATATATATAAATACTCAAAAATAAATTCAATAAATTGAAAAAAAATGTTATTTCTTGTTTTGAAATATTTATATCTTGAATAATTTTTATTTAAAAATACGTTTCATATATTTTACATTTCATTTTATTTCTAATGATCATTTTGAGAGCCGTCTTTTAAGTAAAAGAAAAATTCCACTTTTTATAGCGTTAAATTGCCTTGGATTATTTGCAACTTCCTGATCTGAATCAGTTGAAATGTGGTAAATATTTATGCTTCTCATTACCCCTTCAACCTTATTATAAAAGAAATAGATCACTAGGGTGCAGATTTACAATGAAAAATAAGTTTATAAGTCATATTTTAAGCTTTACTGTTTTAAAATAATATTAAGTGTCTTAGTTTTGTTTGTCACAGATTTGCACACATTCAACCATCTTAGATACTGTTCCTTACAGTATATATGCAACACTTGCTGCAGTGCTTTAAATAACAATTAACAGTGATGCACGTGACAAATGGCACAGCATTTTGTGCATATTTTCGTTCAATAAATTTAATAATTCAATACATGAAAGGAAAGATAATTAGATGGTAAGATAACAGGTTTTATACAAATGCTTTGTTTATCAATCCTGTAGTTTCAAATGTGGCTAAAACTGAACAAAAATTGAATTTTCTTTATATATGTGGAAGCAGTTGCCCTGACCCCCAACACCCCCTAATCACCACTGATTAAGACCATTAATAATTAAGATTTTGTAAGGAAACCAAGAATTAGAATTTCTATTTAAAAGTTATGCAACACAAATACAGTATGAAACACTAAATTATCTCTCAATCAGAATCTCAATATAAGTAATTATGTAACACTAAAAAAATAATTTTTCCTGTATTAATAACATTAAGAAACTATAAATACAAAAGCATTTAAAAATTTAATGTAACAAAAGATAAATGCAAATAATATAAAGTTTCACAATTGCAATGCAGCATTTATTACATATAAGTGCTATGATAAATATCACAGCCAGTATATAGTTGTATTTTTTTTAAAAAAAAAATGAAAGATTGAATATTTTTAAGTAGAACATTAGCATGAAAGAAAAAAAAAATTAAAAATTAGTGATTACATTTAAAAACATTAAACACTTTCATCTCAAAATACTTTAAGCCCAAATGATAAGAGTTGTGACTATATTTAATTTTCAATAAAAGAAAAATGAAATATTTTACTTTATGAACATGAAACATTTTTAATAAATTTGGCAGCAATTTCAGAAAAGGCAATATTTTCATCAGTAATAATGACATAAAAGTACTTCACAATCAAAAATTAAACAAATAAATTTCAAACATTATGAAAAGACTATAATCAGCTTTTAACAACAGGAACAATATCAAAAACATTTAAATTATTTTGTATATTTTCCTGGAGTGCTCTAGGACATGAATTAGGAAAGTACAATTACAGATTTCTAAATGCCTATGGAATCCTTGATCTGATAACAAAACACAAAAAAGGAGCTTTATATGTAATATAATGAAGAAATAAAAATATTAATTAAAAGTTTCCCAAAGTAAATGATGCATGGAAAAACACTTATTACAATTAGTTATATGTACATACATAGTTATTTAAAGTAATAACATTTTCTTTCATAATCTTCACATTTATAAAATTACAGATTTTACAACAGAATACAAAATACAAATACAATTCCCATCAACAAAAATACAAAATCTAAAAAAAGTAGCATATCACAATAAAAATTTTAAAAAATATTATCACTTTACATTTAATTTTAAAAAGTTTTTTAAACTAAACAAAAATTAGCATTTAGGTATAGTTGAATATAATACTCAAATAACTTTCTACAAAAAATGCAATTAACCTTTTTCGTTCATTCCAACAAAAAAAAAAATCACATACATTGGTACTCTTGCCTTTTTCATACATCTTTTTAATGAAATAATTGTCAATGCACAAACAAGTCAAGAGAAAATCAACATTTCCCAACTCATATAAATGTCCTCGTATGTATATAAATCATCATGTAACACTAATAAATTCTGTTAGTTTGATTATTCAATAATTTTCTATATCATTGTAACTTCTGTAGGAATTGGACAGTCAGAAGTCATACAACCATTGATAGAAAAGAATTTGTTTTTGTACATATATGTCAAAAATAAACAAAAGTTAAAAACTATACATGGACATCAAGCAAGCAAAGATTAAGTAACATTATTAATTTGTAAAAATTAAGAAACATTAATTGGTACTATTTTGCCTTTTTCATACAACTCTTTAATGAAATAATTGTCAATGCACAAACAAGTCAAAAGAAATGCAACATTTTTAGCTCATAAATATCCTCACATGTATATGAATTATAGCAATTTGTGAAATATAATTAATATTAAATTATGGATGTATGACTATAGAATGAAAATCCAGATAAAGCTTCATTCTCCAAACTTTCATACCATACATGAAGACTACAATATGCCCACATAATATCACTAGGAACATTTCAAAATTAAAGTGTATACTATGAAGGAAATTTTGAAATTTCAAAGGTAGTAAATTTTAAATCACCTTCCAGAATATAGTTCTGGCAATAGCAAGTTTTATTTACAGAATCGAAACTTTTAAGATTTCCAAAATTCTTAAAATAAAAAATACTCAATATATACAGGTTTTAAAACATATGCATTTTCTTTTACATATGTAAGCAGGTTTAAATACATAAATACACACATACATTAAATATAATAAAAATATCAAAAACATTAACATAGTACAACAAAATTAAATTTATGCACATTACAAACTATAGTCAATATCATTCAGTTAAACTACTTTTATCTTTTAAGTAAAAAAAGAAAAATGAAAACTGAAAAACAGAATTGATATACTATCTAGAAATAAATCTATCATTTTGGGATAGATTATTTTATAAAATTTTCACACAAAAAAAGTTCTCTCGATATGTCTGCAAAGCACATTTGTTGTAAATATAATGATTTCAAATAAATTGGTATAGGAAACATTTATCTAAGTCACTCATTTTGATATTATGTGGTTTCAATGCCAATATATTTGAATCAAAATGTTATTTCTGATAATATGAACATATTCAAAAAGCACATGATATATCACATTCTATCAGATCTCTTAATATACTAACATGAAATGCAATATAATGAACAATTCAAATAATAACATCTAGATCAAAAACAAAATACAATTAAAACAATTTTTTCATGTAAACACTTATAATATTTTTGAATTCTGGTATTTACAATAAGTTTTCGTGTGTAGCAGGCACATAATTTATCATTACTTAAACATTTTCCATGTGAAAAACAAGATCAGCTTTTTTCATTATTCAAAATAAGTAATTTGTGAAATCCTTAGAAATGTCACAAAAATGAGTACAAAGAATTCAATATATTAAAATAGAACTCACTTTGAGCTGTTTCATTTCTATAGTCAATAAAAACTGCTGATAGTTAATAACGAATATAATTGTTTTGTATTTAAAACATTTTATATAACAAACATATGGAGCAGAAAATTATGTGACAATTCATTTGCTTTCATAAGCATCATTTAGTTTAATGGACTAAAGACAAAAAGAAAGAAAACAGAAAATGTTTTTTTAAAAAACATACACAACACAATAAAAGCTAAAACTTTTAACAAAACAAAGAGCTTTAATGCATGACTTTCAAAATGCACTATTAGTCAATACGCATTAAAACTTTTTAAAAATAATATGCTTAACATATCACAAATACTTCACAATGTCATATAACAATTCAGCAAGATTTATAAAAAAGTTATATAGAACTAACTTTGAAGATTTGATTTGAAGCAGGAAAAAAATTACCGGTTAAATAATAAAAGTATAGTAACACACCATAACATAGTTTTAAAAGTTAAATGTGTGAAATGAACACCATTGGCAAAGATGACAAAAAAATGAGGTAGGAAAAATTTTTGAAATAAACAGTGAATTCTAATTCTAGAAAAAAAAAATTGCTTCATAATAATGTAAAAATATACCATAAAAAATGTTTTAATAAGCCAGTGTAAATACTCACAAACAGAGAATTAACTTGCTAAATCAATCTCAAAAAGGTCACCAAAATCAAAAATATAATGCACTTTAATACAGTCATAGAAAAAAGGTAATTGTAAGCCAAAAAAACACACCAAATATTGAGTTTACAGAAGCCAAATTTTTCATGAAAAAATGATGTTATCTAATATATTCTAATACATTTAATATAAAATCCTGATATTTTTAGATAGTACAAAAATTATCATAATTTGTGGATAAATAGCTTGGAAAAAAGTATAAAAAGTAGGATTGCTAAAGTATTCTGTGACATGTCAACCTTGTTTCCCAGTAACCATGGAAAGAAAATATCACTAGGGTTCCTCAAGGTCATGATTCCCATACTTGTTCAAAGGCGAACCACTGAGGGTTTTTAAAAGATGCTAATTATTACATTGGAGCTGAAATTTCATGAAAAATTGGAAGTGAGTGAATGAGTGATGGTTGAGTTTAATGACATAAAGCCAGATATGGCTATGCTACAAACAAAATGTAACTGTGATCTAGATATTTGAAAAAATAGGAAGAAAAAAAGATAAAAATTAGTTGTCAAGAAGGAGTATATAAAAAACCAAAAGGATCGCTGGGGTGTCTCAGAGGAGCATCACCCATGTTTACCACAGACTGTAAACCTTGAGGATAAGAAAAAGATCACTAAGGTGCCTTGATTCCTAAAACTACCTAAAGAAGATAAGTTCTTGAGGGTATGAAAAATTGGAAAATCAAAGACTGCAATTAACCACTTCTTATTACTTTCTGTGTGCCTTGGCTATCGGGATTAACCCTTTTGGGATGGACTGCCTTTGCTTAGAACAACCCCTGGAGACAGAGGAGAATCTAAAGGAACTGCCTTAAGGGATGGGGGTTTGCATCGTTAAGCCTAACTTTAAAAAAAATCACAAAAATGTTTTCGTCCTAATGTTGTAATTTTTGGTAACATTTTAGATTATTACTTTAACTGTTATATATTTTAAAATTAGAATTTTTAAAAATCTTTTTCCTATAATTTAAAGAAAAATGCATATTAAAAAGCGCTCACCTTGAGAAATAATTTTTAGAAACACTATTAAAATTATTGCGAAATATTATTGACAAATACATCAATAAACTTTAAAACTAATATGAAATAAACAAGAAAGACTATTAACAAGAAGTAACAAAACTTAAAGTGAAGACCACGTGTGGTAATTCTCGAAGTGTGGAGGAACGCAAAGTCCTGTATTGTCAGCCTCAGACAAAATGTCTACATCAGAATCACTAGAAATATTACTTTCAAATCATTTAGAAAATCACACTCTCATCATTAATTGGCTCATTGACCATGTGAGTATATTCTTCTGATAAACAATGTTTTCTAGCAACAGTAAACATGAGTCAAAGTTTTAGAAATAAAAAGGAAAGTTAATGATATATATATCCAAAAGAATGCAAAGTCAAACATTACTGATGGTAAAACTCTAAAAAAAAAAGAAAAAATGCTCAGCAAAAACAGATTTAAAAAAACAGCTGTACATTCCGGTTTCTGGAGAAAAACCAGAAACCCGAATGTACATCACGTGGAAGTTTAAAGAGCCAAATTCAGTTTGTTATACAATACGCTTTCCCTCTTCCTTCACAACAGCTGATGAGTAAAATACTGAATTAAGACAGATTGTGAACAAACTGAAGGTCAAGATCTTAAAACTGCATTCAGTTCAAAAGTAATGGACACAGGGAGCTTTCTAGGGATTTTTAGAAAAACTTTCCACTTTAAAATGCAAGTACGCATCGCCCGGCTCGAGCTCATCCTCCAGTGCTGCGTATGTGGTAAGCCGTACTGTGAATGACGATCGCGAGTGATGTGTATTTGGTACACCTGTCCTGAAAGGTCAAACAGGAAAGCTAAACATAATTTATATAAGAAAGGAGAGGTAGATCCAAAGGCTCGCTGGCAAACAAACAAAAATTTCTTTTTTTATAAATCAAAGACTAGATTCAGTTGCTTTGTACCAGTTGAACAATAAGAAATACACAGCATGGAAATCCTAGTGTTGTGCACAAGATTGGTTGGTTGATTTCCTTAATGTTGCACTTGAAGCAACACGAGGGCTATTGGCAACAGAACTCATAATTTTGAACCTTGGTCCAGTGACGAGGATGACATCTGAGCTGGTACCTCCATCTTCCAATTTGCACACCATACCAATGGGAGGACTTTGAGCCACAACAGATTTAACATGCATCAGCCCCAGCTACAAGGGGGATCTTTAGTGGCATCTAGGCTTGAACCTACAACTCAACAAAAATCGCTATCCATGACCATTAGGTTACCCTGGCTGCATTGTGCACAACAAGTATAAATTAAAACCTCTACTTTCTAGGTGGCTCATTGATTAAAATTCAAGTTTTACCCGGAAACATTTAATGGCTGGTACCAATCAGAATTTAAGTTTGACTAGTATGATCTGCATTCAGAACACCAACTTTTTCAAAACTCCTATTTGTAGAGGGATGTGTCAGAGCTTAGGCAGCATTTGTAGCTGGTGGTGCAACTGAAATTGCTTACATATACAACAATATTGACTAAGGATTATACAGGACATGCTAACGATTGTTGCTAATTGCTCCATTGACTTCATTCACCAATAGGACACTTCAACAATGCAATGTGTGTGTGCATGCTTTGTGCTTCATAAATTTCTGGATTTAAGGCAAACGAGATAAAAACTCTTCAATGGCCATATCACAGTCACAACTAAACACCAATTGTAAAACCTTTGGGCATTCTTACTCGAAATGTTAATTAAAATGGGTGGCAGAACAGCAACGTGTTTATTTAAAAACTTCAATTAAAAATTGCTGAAACAACATAACCTTGACACCATCCAAGAACTGCCTGGTTCTATGAACCAAAGATTAATACAAGAAAGAGAGAAAAGTGGTTCCTACATCATTTCCTAAAGAATAAGATAATATTTACTTTTTTCAAACTTACAACAGCATGGTACTTTCGCCAATTGCGAAAGATTTTATAATATAACTAAACTTAAATGCATTCTTGCTGTGATTTCATTATATCATGAAGTACCATTAACATTTCATAAAACATCCATTTCCAAAAAAAAAAAACATGTAATTATTGTCTATTGTCATTTATTTTTGCAGTGAATTACTTTTTTCCAGACTGTATATCTAAAAATTGCTTTTCTAAATAAATACTTGAACAATATAATGTGCGCATTAGGTGCATGCTAAGAAATGCATGACTTTTTTTCCTCCAACTTATATAATCTAACATAAAATATTTACATATTACTCCTTTTGATTTTTTGGAAGTCAGAAATGATTTAAGAGCCATTCATTTAAAATTTGCCTTACATTTAAAAAAAATAAATGATAAATATAAAAATTGAATTAATAACTTTTAAGTTAAAGTTTAAATTATGAAATAAAGAAAAATTACTAAAAGTATTTCTACCAAGCTTAATTACATTTTTAAATTAATCATAATTTTACATTAATCTCAACAAATGAAATGCCCAACTCTTCATAATCATTAATAAACATGTCGAAAAGAAAATGCAAATATTTTTTCATACATGAAAATCTAAAACAATTTATGAAGAGAAACAATATTTGACAAAAAAAATTACTTATGTGTAGCTAAATATTTTTAAAAAAATAACTAAGTTAATAAGCACCAAACATATGTAGATAAAACGACTTGTAAAAAATAGTTTGAATGTATTGATATAAATCCCTTCCAATGGTAAGATATTCCAACTTCAGTCAAAATGATTTGTTGAAAAAGTTGGTCTTTCTGGTGTAAATTGATGATCTGAAGAAGATATATCTAATATCAGGCCTGGGTGAGGCTGGTCTCTACAACAGCATATCACTGATTTAAATTCTCTCCATGAGATCCTACAATCATCCCAACCTTTATACACTAAAGAGTTTAACACAGCTTGGAGGGGATTCACAACTGCCTACAAAAAAAAAATTGTATGAAGAATAACATTGTAAATCTTAAACATTTTTTTCACGGTTATATATCTTGGTTTTAACAATATATTACACAAATTTTTATCTAATGCAATAAAGTTTAAAAATTAGGAAAAAAATCACCAATACTAACCATAATTTTTCTCTTGCATCTAAATTTTTCAATTAATTTTGAAAAAATAACTTTATAAGATGTAATATTATTTTAATTTAAAAAATGTTTTTCATAGTAAAATTACAGATTTTTAAAATGAGACAAACTCTTAAGAGTACATTTACATTATAAACATTAATCTTCATTAAAAATAATTAACGTACCATTTTAAAACAATTTTAACATCAAGATTTTTATACACTTTATATACAACAATATGGGTAAAAATTTGGATGTTATCATTATTCAATATTTTTCATTATAACCTTAAAACTAATGTATGCTATTTGTTGATTATTATGCAACACAATTGATGTAATAAAAAATCGAATTATTGTACACTTATCGTAGCATAATTAACACAAAGTTAACATACATTAAACATGTACACAGGTAAAACTATTTCATATATCTAAGCAATATACATTTTTATGTGTTGTGACCTCAACAAATCTACTTAGTTCAGTTTGTTTTCAGAATCGTAACAAGTCAGTTAGTATATTGAAAATAAAAGTATACTGTTCACTGATTTGAGATAGCTTTAGACACATATGCAAACAATGCATATAAAAATGTTTCATTCAACTTACATTTAACAAATATTACACATCGTTAAAATAAATTAATGTACTTCACATCAAACATGAATATTGTAGGTGTGACCTATTGGTTGTCACTTAACTCAGACTAAGACATAAGCAATCGAACATTTCAAGAAAATACAACAATTTATAAACATTAATAAAATATTGAAAATAATAAAATAAATTAAAGTTAACACAAAAATATCAGCTGATGACTTGACCAGCTAATTGAAAGAAGTGGTATTTGGTGTCAGACGCTGATGATGTGGTGGAGGATGAAGCCACCCTTGATATGGTTATTGTAGAAGAGTGAATTCCTTTCTTTTCATTTGATTACTCACACTTGACCAAATGATGTTGAGTTCATATAACCATAATTGCTAGCTTATATTCTCGATTGTCAGCATGCGAGGATCATAAGGTGCCAAACAACATAATTAGTCGAAACCTTTTACCAGTCAAAAATCACACATAATGAAACAAATATTTTTTTTTTTCTATTACTCCTACATTAATTGTAATTTGAAAATTATGCAGTACAAAAGAATAAGGAAAGTTTTATACTAAGTTCTAATTTATTAAAACATATTTAACTACATTTAAATTTTGAATGCAACTAAATAATAAATCCCTCAAATAACACCCTCAAATAATAATTTTATACACTTAATCACATTAAAATGAATTGGAGATACAGTTAACATCAACTGTCAAAGATCTAAAGATAACTCATGCATAACAATGCTCAAGGATTTTCAAATGAAATCAAATAACTTTTGTATCAGGAATATAAAGAGCCCCCTCCATTTAAAAAAAAAAAAAAAAAACATAAACAGTATAATAAACAAAATGTTAAATGTTTTCGGAACAATAAATTTTAACAATTATGAACTAAACTGGTAACTCATAAGATGTTTTCATTAAATAATTTTCATCTTAAATATAGAAAATTCCTAGATTTTATCAATTATACTTATTGAAAATATTAGTTCCCTCCAAAATTCTTTGATCAGCATAATTCATACACTTAAAAAGCACTATATTTAATGGACAAAATAATTATTTAAAAAATCCCAGCAACAAACTACTCACCATAACATACCATAAACCAATGATGAATTTTCTGGGAAGACCGTCCCAGAAACCCCACAACATGATGCCATTCAAGACATTTGGCAGCCAACTGAAATGTAAGGAATTAGTTACTTATGACAATAGAGAACAAAAAAGTATGCTCACAAAAGATAAAATAAATATATATCATTTTTAAACGTTTTCCAAAATTAAGTAAAAATTTGCAATTGTCCTTTTAAAAAAAACATTTCCTCATTAATTTTTAAGGTAAAAATTTTCTAATAAAAGACAGTTCCTACTTTTAAAATTAGAGACTGTTTTCCTTGAACTAATTGATTAAAAGTCATTTAAAAAACTTATAATTCAACAGAAAAATGATGGCCATCCAAAATGAAACAGAAAAGACAAATATCAAAGCTAAATTTATCAGAGAGATTATACACTGTACAAAGATGAAATGATTAAAAATACAGCCTTCTGTGAGGTGAGAAAGATAATGAAATTAGTACTGAATGTTGTGGTAATGGCTGGCAATAACTTCTGCAACACATCTCACCATTGAAGAAAGAGACTTTGGATGTCTTGTCAAAATATAGCAGTCCATGCTGCCTCTCTGCGATGCCAAAATTTGTTTGGTGTAGTAGTATAGGGTATATGCAAGGCCAATCATTCTCCAATCATCAACCCAACATAGATGATAAGTGATAGATTGAAAAAACAGGTAGGTCAAGGCAGCAATGCAATCTGGATGGACAATGATGAAGTCTTTAACATTAAGAAACGTGTAGTTATGCATTGTTCTCTCATTCTCTCTCCCCCTCTCAAGACAACTTCATTCCACTCAATTGCCCATGTTTAGGTATTTGCATCTACAATCAATGCACCATTGCAGATGCAAATACCTAAGGTTTTGACACAAAGGTAATCACAGCACTGGATGCCTTCCAAACATTCCACAGTGCTATAAAACAATGTGAAATGGTACATGAGGATATGAATTGTTGTGTAACAGACACTATTTGTTGTAATATAGTTCCTGATGTGGCCAGAGCAATCATCACTACCATGCGCACAATAAGTCTGTTATCATGAGTAGTTGTGCAACGAGACAGTGCAATCAGAGCTGTCAGCCAGTCATTCCCTCATGCACCATTGATTACATATCTGCATCATTGTCGCTTAGTTACATCTAACATAATTACAAATTTCTCAGAAGGATAGTTCAATTCTCTATAGAAAACTATTTTTCCCTGTTTTCCAATTTTTACTGAAGTTTCTCCTGCAAAGTTTCTTTTCTCCCTTCATATAGCACTTGCTGGAAGTGTTACAAACAACTTTGATATGTGTCTGAATTGAAATGCTACTCCCATCAAGGTACATGAATGGTGAACCTTTCATATGGAGTGGATTTCGTTCATGATCTTATATGTTGGGTGGTCAGCAGTGTATTAAAACATTTTAATTAAATTCCATTAAATTATAAGATTGTCACAGAATAAGAATGTTGTTAGCCATTTTCTAAAATATAAATACAATTATTATTTTAAATCTCTATTAAAGTACATACTTTGGGAAACTGAATGTTATAATTAGATAACATATTCTAAATTATCAGTTCCTAATACATTATTTCAGAGTCGGAAAACAATTACACAAAATAAAAATATTTCACTCACCAGACATAAAATACTAAAACAATACAAAAAAATTTCTCTTTTAAGGTAGCAAGGAGATTATGCTCCAAATAAGTAAGTTGGCCAAGTCCACCAGTTATTAAAATTCTCACTTTAAAAAAAATATAATTCATATACATAACAACAAAAGAGATAAGTTTTCATACTTAGAAAATAACTTGGTATACAGATAATAAATACAAAAAACTCAAGTGCATAGTATTAAAATCACAACAATGGCTACTGTTTCTACCAAAATAAATAAGATAAAAATTAATTCATAAAAAAACACCATTTCAATCATTAATAACAAATGCTTATTAGATGACAAGCTATAATACTGAAAAAAACTTCCCTTATTTAAAATAAGAGCATTTAAAAAATGAGGATGTCAAAATTCTATGTGTTTTGTTCAAAAGAGTGGCATAATTATAATAATTACATTTCTTTTGTTTACATTGCTAAGATATACATTTATTTAATACTTTACCATCTGCAATTTTCATATCCAATTACAACATTATTATCTACCTAAATAATTTATCATTTGCTTTTCTTTTAATATTTAATAACTGATTTTTATGACAGAATTGTCTGTTTATTCTTTTTGTTGCTAACATTAACAAACATTTTTGTACTTCAGAATATTTTGCTTGTGTAAATAAAAATGCATTAGGAATTTGAAGAATGAGTTTTCCTTTCTTAATAGTTATTGCTTTTGTAGAACTGGAGGCTATAAGTAGTACACTAAATTTGAACTAATTAATATTCATTTAGAATAATTTAACTTTTTTGAAAATGTAACAGTTAGCAGATATTTAATGAAATTTGGTTTGCTCTACGCTTCCTTTGCATAATAAATACTTTACATATTTCTAGTTTAAACTTTGTTTTTCCTATATGAGGAAATACATTTTAAAACAAATAATTTCAAGCAAAACAATTTTTTTTTAGCTTAACATTTTTTAAATAAAAAAATTATATAAAAAAATACATTGCCTCAATGTCTCCTTTCTATGATTATAAAAAAAAAAATTACTATAAAAAAATTTCATTTTATGAACAAATTTACACACATAAAAATTCTAATTTTACAGATTAAAAATATTCAATGCAACAACATATATAAAATATTCCTTTATAATCATATACATTAAAAAATTTATAAATCCCTTGCCATACACTTACAGTTCCTTGAAGAAAGGTAATATAAAACAGGATTTATAAACATAACAAGCACAATTGGAATGTAGGACAGCAGATAATTAGGCAAAACTCTCGCTGGTCCAGAATGGCATCTACAATATTAAAATATTTTAGTAATAAAATAAGAAAAAATTACTTTTTGTCTAAAAGGTTAATTAACTAACAAAGTTTTAAATTATTGGAGCCAGATATTACAAAAACATAAGAATGGATTGAAGTACCAATTAAAAGGTATATTCCATCAACTTTGTTGAAGATTTTTCAGTGAAATTATATTTAAAATCATAACTGTAGTTTTTATAGGTTATTTAGTATGTTATGTGGGATATTATATAAATTATACAAGATAAAAAAAAAAAAAAAAAGGTCAAAGCACTCACTGAAATTCAGGCAAATAAAGAGTACCAAGGCCTACAGTAGTCATTACAAGAGACACAAGCCAAGTGACAGCATGATAACATTTTTGATTTCTAAGAATAAATATTTCATTAATTTCATGCAGAAATTTATACATGCAAAAATAAACACAAAATGTTGGATAGTTATCACATTTATTTCACTTAATGATTTCCAACTCTTGACCTTTACCACAAAAACTTATAGCTCTGAAAAGGAGAAAAATTTATATAATGTACCTTTATTTTTTATTTCTGTTTCCTTAAACACTCCACTTTTTACCAAGATTTCATAAAGCTTGAATATTAACATTGAACTTAAAAGCAACATAAGGGCTATTGGCGATGGATCTCATAATTTTGAACCTTGGTCAATTGAAAGAATAATACCCAAGCTGGCACCTCCCTCTTCAAACTTCCACAGCATGCCAGTGGGAGGACTTGGGATCTCGACCAGATTGACAGTCCTACCACATGGCAGATCTTCAGTAGAATCAGACTTGAACCTACGACTTGACAGAAAAAATGCCCACCAAGAATTCCTGATTATGAACTAGGATACAGCAGTCATTTCATAAAGCCAAATTAACATTACTTTATTAGTAAAGCAAGCTCATGAAAATCACAATAACCAAGAGGTTACAAAATTTGTGGGCCAATGATGTTCAAGTCTTGATTCAATTAGAGATTCATTATGCAAAAGAATAAATATTGATGCATATTACATTGAATCAAGCATCAAAGTCCTCAGATAGTGTAGATGTTAAGAGAATGAGGTACCAGTTCTGAGTGTTGATCTTATAACTTGACCAGCACTCAAAATTACAAAGATGAATGCAAATAGCCTTTAAAACACTCTACTATGTTAACCTGAAAATTATACTAAATCATGGAAGAAATATTTCAATAATTAAATATAAAATAGAAACCATTCATTTTTTAAATTAATTGAAATTACTTTCCATCTTAACAGTATCCCTTGGTACTTTTCTTATCTAGGTAAACTTTCAAAACGCAATGTATTGCCAGTTTGTCTCGGCTTCTTTCCTTGCACTAATTGTTTACTGCTAACAACATCCATTCAACTCTCCTGTTAAAACGACACTATTTTCCACAATGGATATCAAAATTTGTAATTTGCTGAAGTGATTTGAAGATGAAATGGTTATCCTAGTCAAGAAGAGAAAAAGGTGTTCATACACAATTGTAGTTTGTTAGGTCATAGCATTTCTTTCATTAATGCTATACGATTCACTTACTTTTGGTGCAAAGAACTAAATCAATAGAACTCAGTATGACAGTTGCTGGATACCAATATTTTTCAAATCATTTTTATCATGTTGTTCACACTCAATGTTATGCATAATATGATGAACATTTTCAAGGCAGTGCAAAATGGTGGAATAAATATCACAAAGGTACTACTCATCAATATTTGGATTCTTATTTTATAGATTTCATGTGCCATTGCATTAATTTAAAATTTTCTCTATGTTAGATGTCTTTTTAAAACTCATGCCTGTTATTTAGTGTTAAATATTTTTTTAATTAAATATCCCAAAATAATTTTTTTTTAGAATTTCTTATTAATGATGCAATAAAAATAATTGCTTTTTTTTCCCTAAAATTGTTTTTTTTATTGTTTTTCATTTTGAACAAGAAGTTGAAAGTTATATGAAAGCCTAGTATCCCAAATTTCATTGATTTATTGCTTTATGTCACACTTTGAAGCAAAACAAGGGTGAAAAGTGATGGACCTTCCAATTTTCAACTTTGGTCAAGTGATGAGGACAACATCTGAGATGGCAACTCTCTCTCCAAACTTCCATACCATGCCAATGAGAGGACTTGAAGCTTAAACAGATTTAACTTGCATCAGTCCTGATACATGATGGGACTTTAATGGCAACAGGGCATGAACCTGCAACTCTTCAAAATTATGTAGACTATAAATTCACAACCATGACCTTAAGGCTACTATGGCCACTTATTGTTAGAGTAAAAATCAAAACAAAACTTAAAAGTAGAAATAAATAATAAGCACAAAATATACAAAAGATGAATTTATAAAAGTCTTTGCGTTATGTATCCATATCTTTCTCGTATTTCTTTAAAGTTTGGATTTCTTTAAAGCTATCATACATATATTTTATAGAATAAGGTTACTTCGAAGAAATATATAAACAGAAAATAAATATACTTTCATTAAAATTCCATAAATATTTAAAGAATCACCAGAACTTGGAGGCTATTATTTTAATAAGTAAATTATGTTAAAATAGTGAATAATTTACAAGTGATAAAAATTGCAATTATTCCAAAATAAGCCCCAAAACTTCTATTAACTGAAAAGACTTAATCAAATCCATTTATATCTGCATCTCTTCCCCATAATGAATACTAAAATTAAATAAAAAAAAAAAGTAAAGAGCGTTTAATGCAACATCTTTATTCACAAACACTACCCATCATTTTGTGTGCCATACAGCCAAAGAAGCTCTGTCATAAAATTTAAACACCAACTCCAAAACACCACTATTAATTTCAGAATATTAAATTATTACATAACCAAATCATGTCAAAATTAAATTACTTAAAACTTAATATAATAGTGTGCAATTTTTAAGAAATCCCTGCATATCTTACCCTTTTCTTTGTTTGCAAACTAAATATACATCTACAGCATAAAATAACGTCCACATGAATGTTGCTGTATAGAAAAACCGAATCCATATCTGAAACAATTTATATGCTGAAATTTACGAAAAACAATTTCAAACATTACTAATTATACTGAATCAGTTGTCATAATAAACATGCCAGTCTTACATTAAGAAACCAGAATGCAAAGCAGAATTAATTATTCTAAAGTAAAATATTGAAAAAAACTTATATTTATATTCATCTAATTAGAACAAGCATCTATTTTAAAAAATTGCAATTTAAAAAACTTTAAGTTTAATTTTTAAATAAGCAATACTTATTAAATTTAAAAATGCTTAGTAATATTTCAAAGCATATAAATATCAGTAATGTATCATGATAATCAACTTATAACTTTGTTTAGGAAACTAATGATTTGGTTATATTGTCACTATACACTATATCAGCTACCCTAGCTATTTTTTAAATCACAGATTAGCTCTATTTTTACTTCAGTTTTTAGACATTCTATCACACATTGATTGACTTAATATATCACATAAAACAACTCAAGTTAATAATTACTGCCAATATTCAGAACTGTTTCCATCAAAAAATACAACACCAAAAATTGTTTGAAACTCTGTAAACAATTCCTTTTCATTGCATGATTTTAAAAGAGATAAAAAAAAAATATTATCTTTCAAAAAAATAAAATTTATTTAAGTTAATTTTTTAAGGTACAGCTGAAATGTATCAGTAATTTTGCTTTTCAAACATTTTCAATTAATAAACAAGAAAAAAAAAATTTCAGTTAAAATGAAATATTATGTGTGTACTCCAAAATTTAGCAATTTTTAGGCACGATAACAATTTCATTCTGGCGAATTAAATTTTTAGCAACTGTGATAAATTTTCTTGTAGGTTATTAATGGCCCAAATCACATGTCCTTGATTGCTGTTTGTTATATCACAGCAGCATATGTAATTTACAAATGGCACACAGATTTTTAAACACACATTACTTTGTTTTTTAAAATGATTATAATTTTTTATACCATTCTCTGATAGCTTAGCTGCCATTTCCTTTTCTTTTAATAATTCTATAACTTACGCCTGAAAATTATGATTAAATATTTTTTTTAATGATTTAAAGTGAGAATAACATACAGATGTTAAAGTTGAGCATGAATTAAAATTTTCATTTTGAAACAGATCAAATGCTCGACTTGAAAACAAGTATTGAGCCTAATTGAGAAGAAAGAGTTGCAAAATAGTTTCATTTGGTAATGGAACTAAGGCAGAATGGATATGAACATTGTTTTAGAAGATCTGTCCATAAGAATAGTTGGTCTGACGAGAGCACATTAAGTGTATTACAAATTTTGATCATAATGAATCTATAGTTACAAAAGTCATTCCATTATTTTTTTAGATCAATATCAGACTGAGAAACATGAATATTTAGCATCTTGATGCTAAAAAAAAGTCAAAATTACTTCACAGGAATTAAAGTTTTAAATAAATATAAATATTTTTTCCTTGCATAAAGCTTATCAAATAATTCTATGTTACTTATGTTACAATAATTTGCATTGTATTATTGAGACTATAGTTATTATATATACTTTTTATTGTATATTACACATAAAGTCATTACATATATTAAAAAAATACATTTATTTATATGTATTTAGATATCATAAATAATTCTATATTAAAATCTTATACATTAAAATTGGTGAAAATGCTGTTTAGCCCACATCCTCAGCACAATTTTTAAAATTGTATCAATCGTGTAAACTTGACAGAGCTATAAATGAGAGATTATGAAAAGAATATTCTTGAACTATTTTGCCAGTTGATTCGGTCTTGAATTTAGATTCTTCTACAGGAATGAAAAACATGACATGATTTTAGAATAAGTAATTTTTAATAATTACACCAGCTTGATACTTTAATTCTACTATTGTTGTCAAATTAATTTAAAATTCAACTAGAGCTTTTCAAAATATATGTAATGATATTCAGAATTAAAATAAAAAAATTACATATAATTTATTTCAAAAAACTTTTCAGAAACTTAATTATATTTTATATTAAAATGGTATATAAAACATAATAAATGGCATATTAGAACTCAGCAGAGTACTAAATGAAAGAATATGAAAATTTTACTAACTTATTTAGCTTGTTCATCCAATAATATTTTATAAATGTTCATGATCATTATCACAAATTTAGATTCATCCACTTTCAAAAAAAAATTCAGAGCCTACTAGTTGTAATTATCAAGCACACAAATAAATCTCCCTTGAAGATTACTTCCATTCTTAAGTCTTTTCATGAGAAAACACATTAAAAATATCAGAAAAAAATGCACATCAAATTAAGAAATCCATGTTATTTTCTTAACTGGCAAAGTTTCAGATTTTAAATGCAAGAACTAGAATACATCTGATAGGCCAAATAAAAAGTTATGAATCTGAGCAAGTGCAATTACATCTTAAAATAATGAAAAAACAATGATCAACACTAAATTGGCAAAGAAAGGAGAACTTTTATGGTTTCCATATATGTCCCATGTTTAACTAGAAAATAGAGGTTTGCCACATTTGGCTATGTATCATAAGCAATTTTTGTTAAAAAGTGTGTGGTCTAAACAGCATCCCAACCATTCACTCTCTATAATACTTATTTACCAATTATATATTACATATTCTATAGAATTTTATGTTTAAAAAAAATTCTATATATTATTAAAATTACAAAATTCTTATCAATATTAAATTTTGACAATTACCAACATTATTATCTATATAATTTCAGTATGTTGTTGATTTTTGACAACATACGATATGAAACGATAAGTTGATGAACTAAACGTCACTTCCATTACAAGAATTCAAAACATCATCAACATTAATTTATTACATTTCAAAAAAATTCCTTCCGGCATTCAACATATAAATTATTCTTTTTGTCTAATATTAATGGGAGTACAGAATTACATAGAAATACATAAATACTTTTTGTTAATAGATGTAACAGATAATATCTATAGTACTAAATAGCATAACAAAAAATATATATACACAAATACATAAAAATACATTTTACGATAGATTTTACGCTTAAAATAATTTTATCAAATTAAATCTATTAAGATATACACAAAAAGAGAAAAAAAAAAATTAATGAATTCTTACAGCAAAGATGGCACAAACAATTAAATTCCAACCATCCTGATGGATGATATCACCTTTCCATAACCAAAACACAGAGCGTAGAAGAATACCTAAATAAACACATGTCTGTTACAAAAGAGATAAATTCAAAATATATAATATAAATAGCCTAACTTAATCACATATTTAGTCTTCACTGATCTCTTATAAAATCTACACAAAAATAATAAATACATAACCTAAATCACTTATTTTAGAATCATTTTTATATTAAAAAAAAAATGTTGCACAAAATGTAAAATGACTGTATCTCCAGTTTATATAAAATATAAGCCAGCAAATGACAAAATTAGCTGTTCAATACAATTCATAAAATATGTTTTCTAAAATTTTTTTCCCTTGCATTATAATTTTTTTTTAAAAATATCCAAAATTTTCTTCTTTCATATACTTTGGAGTTTGGTACAGATAATATATAATTTATTTAGATATCATGTTTCAGTTATTTCCATTTAGTTTTTAAATGCATCAAGACAGTCAATTAGAAAATAATCCTAAAATCAATTCATAATATATCGATATAAATATTTCAAATCATGTAACACTTAATACCTTGGATATGAGAAAACTTCACATTTGAAAGTAATATTTATTTAGCTTAAAAATTTGCCACTGGCTATTTCCAATTTTAAAAAATTTATTCAACTTTAAAGCATGATTTTTTTTACCTTTATAAATAAATTAAAATTTTACAAGGACATATAAACACAAAAATAACTACCGGATGCAGCAAAAAAGTCTGCCATTGCCAACCAATTAATGATAGCTCTCTGAGTGTGGCCAATACTTCTATGCCGAACAGAAAGATTTGATGGAGGAGATGGAAGAACTTGATAAGTAGCTCCTATCATGCCTAGAACAGATGAAATCACACAAACAATGTTGTATGGCATTGACTGGAATTGTAGATGAGTCAAAATGCTGGGCTCAATTTTGGAAGCCATGCAACAAAAGGTTTCTATTGTTGCAGAAGCCATTGCTACAAAGAAAAAATGTTTACATAAGGTACCAAGACAAATTAAATATATATTTAAAAAAAATTAATTAGCAAGATCTCCTTCTGCTTTAAAACAACTGTTCAATCTTTTCAGTTGATTATAAGGTAGTTGTAAAATGTTATCATAGCAAAAAATATTTTTTCTGGCCTCAATTCTTTCTAAAAAAATTTGTGGAGATGAAAGTGTCATTTCTCAAGCATTTTTTTTTTTCCCTACATTAAAAATCAAGATAAATGATTCCCAGAGAAAAATAGCACTTAATTTTAACTATGTAGCTAAATATCTAACAAATTTTAGTTTATATCATGTGAGAAACAGAATTTTTCAAACAAAATGCATATGTGATATTAAAAAAATAAATATTAACTATTTAATAAACTTCCCACTGAATATATTAAAAACTATTCAATTAATTTAAATTATAATTATTGAAATAAGAAAAAAAAATTCACATCCAAAAATACTCTTTATATTCCGCAATTTTCATTTTTAGTAACACTCTTAGAATGCATATACCTTATGATTCAAAAAAGTTTTAACAAATACATAATCGCATATTTTTCGCAATTCTTGTTAAATAGCTTGCAAGAGATTTCAAGAAGAAAGTTTTGAATAAATACGCGGTGAAAAATAAGTAAAAAACAGTAAAATTGGTGTGCAGAAAAGTTACGTAATAATATACTGTTACTTAGAGGATGCGGCAAGTTTGCCGCTCGGTATTTATTTTATAATTTATGGATTAAAATGAAGTAATATAATGCAGAATTTCCGGTTTTATATAAAACACAAGACAGTAACACACGCGTTTTGGAAAATTTGACTAACCACAAACAAATTTTTTTACTTTTATTTCAATTTTTATTTAAAAGCATACATTAAAAATAAATTAGTATTCACAATAAAGACTCTCAAGGACTTTTTAGAAAAACAATAAATATGTGGAGCGTTAGTCTTTTTTTCCATGTTACAAGACTACTCAACTCAATTCCTTTGAAACACTTATTCATTTGAAAAAGAAAAAAATCTGTTTGTTTTACCTCCGAAAAAGATAAACATTACTTGCCTACTTTTATTTCCAAGTTGAGCTATGGATACCACAACAAAAACACTTTTAAATCGCTAGCAAACACAAGCACGGGGTTTCCCACTATTGCCAATCACAACTTGCAAATAATTAGATGTCATAAGTTAGAAAAGTTGTAAAATCAATTACTTCAAAATACTATTACTGTCAAAATAATAAAAAATCGTATCAAATATAGTAAAATATTAAAATGAAAGTTATTTAATGTAAATTTATATTCCTGTAACGCACGTCAAATGTATATTTTCCCATCTGTGTTAGACATGTGGTCCAAGATGTATTTGTAAATAATAAATTGCCGTAAAATCAACCAATCAATGTTTTGTAGTTTACAAACTTGTTGCAATGTGCAATAATGTAAACAACCAAAGTTGTTAAATGTATGATACTAATGAGATCGCGATCTGATGAAGAAGGAAAAAAGTGTTTAAGATTATTTCATTCTACCAAAATGATTCTTTCACGGGTCAATTGCATTTTCATTCGAATTTTGAAAGGTTGAAATCTTATTGATAATACTTTAAAAATTACTATATGTGTATTTTAAATATGGATTGCTACTTTGTGTATCGTTTGTTGTAGAATTTTAGTTTTTATAACAATTTTGTAGTAGAATTTATGCAAATAATCAACTAAAACTTCTTTGTATTATTTTACAGTCGATAGAATTAGAACTTTATCTTCACTTACCAGTGTCGTGTACTCATCTGAAGAACAGAATTCATCTGATATGAATGAAAATTCTTTCACAGTAGCCCAAAATAAGTCAATCAAAAAAATTCCTCTTTCTGTTGGTAAGCAATTAGAATCAACTTTTAACTAACTCTTTTAAACTTTCATATAATTTAATATGGATCATATATAAGGTGACCAGATTTTAACATTCGAAAAGCGGGACACCATTGACGGGGGATGGGGGGTTCTTGATTAAAAATTTGGTACCTAAAAAATACCTACCTTTGGTACTTAAGTAAAGTACAAACATAAACCATCTGAATAGCTTATATGATGACATCACTTGTTTAACTAGCATGCAGTATGATGTGTATGGTATGAGAGACAGTTACAAAACTCAATACGCGAAAGCGTTACTTCGTGGACGACTAAGAAACTCCTTACACCCTGACCCTTCTCCTCTCTAAAATTCCCCTCTGTTTCCAATTTTTGTACAAGATATAATTCCTTTGAAATAATGTTCCAAATTATGTTAGATCGATAGCGAAAAATGTCGCCATAAGAATAAAATCTGTGAAAGTGTTCTCTCTTCATTTTACAGCTACAAAATGTTTTCGTTGCTGTCATTACCAAAAAATGCCACTGTTCATTAAGTCCAAACAATGGTGGTCATATTCTAGCAATTGATCTAGGCGAACTTTGAAAAACAGTTCCTGATAATCAGTTCTCAACAACTATTTTTATTATTAAAGGTAAACATTATAAAATTTACAAAAGTAATACAAAACTCATATTCTGGTGAAATAGCTACATGGAAGCCGAAAACCGTATATTCCCTTCCCATTCCCAAGCCGTTCCCTATCTTGTCGTGCATTCTCTCAAAAAATCGGTACTTTCTTAGAATCCCTCAGGATAAATTGTTTAAAGTTGGGACATCTGGTCACTTTAATCATATATACAATTAAGAGATTCAAATAATTTAACATCTGGTTTGTAATCTAAATGTTGTATGTTTGATTATTGAAGTAAGAGATACTTGATAATATTTAAGTGCTCCATCAAACGTATATTGGGTTGCTATGAATGAGTTAATAAGCATTCCAAATTTAATTCAATTTTAAACCTTGGTTTGAACATTATTATGTGCATTTTGAATGTAGTGTTATGCGTTTATTTAAAAAAAAAAGAAATCTAGTTTTTTTTTTTTTTCTTTTTTTTGAAGGAGTTTATAAATGATAATTTTAAAAAAGTAATTAATGTAAATTTGGAATTTCTGTTTTGGACAGCAGCTAAAGCAATCCCTTGGAGAAAAACCTTATCAGTTGTGCAAAACTGTTGTAAGCTGGCTCAATCACATAACTGCAAATGTTATATATTACTTATTAGTTTATTTTGTTTTTTCCAAGCAACTTTGATGTAATCATTTTCATTCCAAATCTGATTTGGTAACATATGTTGTATTTGACATTTAAATTGATGCAAGTGGGAACAAAATAAGAATTTAAAGAACCCAGTTATTTAGTTACAAATGAAGATTGATTATCATATTTTTTTTAAATCAATTTGCTTTCCTTTTAAAATTATTGAAAGGTCTTTCATTGAACAGAGGAAAGAGAAAAACAACCTTTTTGGATTGTTGCCTGTCTCATGTTGCTTTTTGTGGGATATTTTACTTTTAAAATTCTTAAATCTTATGTATCATGGCAAAGTATGGAAAAATAAGATGGGCTAAAAAAACATACAAATTAGGATCAGTTAAAAGAAACAGTAACTCAAAGCAAATAACTATTTGTGAATTTCATCACTCAGAATTAATAGCTACTCAGAGTTTGTCTTATTACTTAATACGTGCCAAACTTGATTTGATCAGTAAATGATTGCACATCAAAAAACACAATCATTAAACTTTGGTATAAAAGAATACTTTCAATTGGTAAAAGTGCAATTTAACACTCCACAATTGGTGCAGTTTTGGAAATTGCAGCACTGGTAAGTTTTTTCAGAGTACTGTTAACTTCATAGAGTGCTAAATGAAGGAAGAAGAATTTTTTCTAACCTATTTTTTCCATTAGAGCTTAAGTATCACAAAGCATATATATATCTTACTGACAGACTGGTTGAAGTGTCTGAAAACATCAACTTCATCAAACTTTCCTCTTTCATTCATCGTTCATCCACAACCAGATCTTCATTTCACTCATAAGAAATTCATTTGTACAACCATCCAAACTATATAATAAATTCTTTCCTTTCATTCTGCATTGCCATTCATATCCATCAGTTAATTGGACCTTAATTTCACCCTTTCCTACACCTTTCAAACCAAAACATTGTAATCTAAAGAACATCACATACAGCAATTATCATGCGCATAAAGCAAACAAAGTAGATGAAAAAACAGTCAAATAATTTCAATTTTACAAGCAAAATTTTCAAAACAGCTTCTCGAAAAGTTGTGTGGAATAATCCCGCATTTGGTTAAAAAAACTTATTAGAATTTCACATAAATGCATTTAGTCCTAAAGGCCATGACAAAGGAGATTTTTTTAGTATTGGTAATTTATTGTCGACTGAATTTTCATTCCCAAGGATGGAGGCTTAACTGGTTTTCAACTCTTTCAGTGCCACATTGGATAGTACTCAAAGACTAAGATATCCTTCATAATTTTATATAAAACTTTTTGTGAGGGAATTCAATCCCTCCCTTACGCTAATATTCTCATCAATAAATGTGTTAAAGGCAACCGTCATTTAATAATACTCACATTTTAAAAATTATTGATTTTGTATGAAAGTACAATATTCTGCAATATACAGGTCTTGGCAATAATTTAAATAGATTTAGCCATTGTTAAAATGACTGTGAAATATCACTTTTTACACAGTTCAAATAATGTTTGAATGTTTGTTACGAATTGGTTTACTATGAATTATGAATAGAAAAATAAAATAATTTGTGTTAATAGTTTTCCTATTTCATGTTTCAGAGGAATATAAGAGATTAAAAAGTTTACTTCCCATTCAACCGGAGAATCCTCACCTTCTAAAAGTTTCAATTTTAGGTGAACCAAATGTAGGAAAATCAACTCTTACAAATAAACTTGTGAAATGGAAGGTAAATGCAAAAAAATAATAATATATTTTTCTTGAAAAATGTTAATCAAACAGTATGAAATCGATGCAAGAGTTAATATGTTTGATATAAAAGTTCTTGATGTTAAATGAATTAATATTATATTAATAAATCAATTAAAGCTTTTTTTTTTTTTTTTTTTCATACTTGAATTTTATTCATTTGATACTAAAGAATAAAAATCATTATAAAGTCATAATAATTTTTATCAAAACTTTTACAAATTATATGTATTAAATTTTCTTTCCTTAAATATTTGAAATGTTTATGACGATGTGAGTTAAAATGATTTATTTTAACTTTATTTAATTTTTTTTGTTTACGTAGCAGAAACTGAATAAAAACTGATAAAAATAAACTGAAAATGAATGAATTCTGAAATAAACTGATTTTTTTAAATGTTTTCTAACTTATTATTGATATTGTTTATTCTGTAAGGATAATTTGTGTATTGGTTTTTAAACGGTTACAAATGAGAAAATGACACTTTTTTTTTAATAATGCATGCAGTTAAGAAAAACTTCTAATATTGATTTATAAATTTTCGCCTGTCAAAGAAAAAAAAAATATTTCCAATAAATTATCTCTTGTACTAAATTTAAAAAAAAAAAGCCAATTTTATCCCTAGTACTAAATTAAACCAATACATAATTTATACTTCATTTATATGTATTTATCTGTATACAATTTTTTTTTTAATTTATTACTTTTTTTATATATATATTCATCAAAAACATTTAATTAAAGATTATTTGGCATTCCTTACCTTTTGTATTGTTTATTATTTTTTGTAAGACATTTTTATTGTTACTAGCCAAATACTCTAAAATGTTAATACATCTTAATTTACAATATTATTGAATTAGAAAATTAATGTTAATTTTTAATAGGTATGCGCTGTTTCAAGAAAAGTTCATACTACAAGAAAAAAAGCTGCCGCCATTCTAGTTGAAGATAATAAACAAATCGTAAGTTTCTTGTTCTAGTAGTGTATCAATATGCATTATTTAAATTCCGTTATTTTAATTTATTAGTACTGTGTTACTTAATTGTATTAAATATTTCTGGCAACCAGTTTCTACCCAGTTCAAGGTCCACAACCATAACCTATACACTTCATAATTTTGAACTATCCTCAGCTGATGAGGTAACGACTGACCTGGCATCCCATTCTCTACAACAAATGTATATGCAAGGAAAATTTACATGAGCTGTAACAACTGAATTACAAATTTATGTGGAATTTAAATCTGCATTATTAACCATTTAACCAACCAATTTTTTATGCCCTGAGTGAAAAAGTGCTTTTTTTTTTTTTTTTTTTAAATATTGAAAAGTAATGCAACATAATACATTGTGCAATCAGCAAATTTACACCATATATATTGGTGAATTTGAAATCCTGTAGGAGCTGGCTTTGGACCAGAGAGACACTCAAGATAGTTAATTCTCATGCAGGCGTGCAGTTGGGAGTGAAACTCAAGTTAAACTATTAAGTGGTTAATGAATATGTAAAATGTATATTACGATAATTCATACATACATTCCTTTGTTATTTATTTAAAGGAATTTTTATAATTTAAATATATGTCTTTGTATGTTCATGAAAGAAACTTTGATAAATGTAGCATTGCAGAATTTCAATTTTCTTTAATAGAAATTCTGTGATACCTCATCTATCAAAAGAGTAAAAGAGAAGAAAGGAATTCCTCAATATTTTAGTTAATTTATTATAAACGGACAGCTTCCCAATTAAATCTATATTTATACACTCTTATATAGCTTAATGTTGTTCAGGTTAAAGAAATAAGCATTAAATTTTTTTGATAAAACTATAAGAGATTTTAAACTTATAATTTGCTTATATTTTTAAGTATTCCCTTTAAAAAATGCTGATATGTCATGGATATTTGAATAATTCTCTGAATGTTTTAAAATAAAATAAGATTATGATATAATGCATACTCAATAATAAAGCAGCTTTTATAGAAATATTAGTTTCAGATTTTTTTGACTTTGCAGCAGTGTAATTTATTGACAAAATATAAATTTTAACTCCATGAAGTTTAATCATCATTGTAACTTTATTTAATATAAAGAAATGGCATCAGTAACCTATTGATCATGGTTGCAAACTCTCAGCCAATATTGTTTCTCATTGAGTCTTGGATTTCATCCCCTTATGCCACTAAAGATATACTGTGTTACTGGTCTAATGCACATTAAATCTGTTGAGGCTCCAAGTCCTCCTTCTGGTGTGGAAGTTCAGAGAGGGATTTACCAGCTTATGTGTCATCTCCATCACTTGACCAAGGTTCAAAATTACCATGTCCATTGTTGTGTTTCTTCTAAGTGTGAGGTTAATAAATAATCAATTATTTAAAATACAAATAGGGAAAATATTGTGTAGGAAATAGAAGCACATATTCACTTAATTATGGGGGGAGGCCTTTCATTTTTCTTAAAATAAATTTTAAAACTATGAAAGTATAATATAATCAGTTGCCTGTGCAATTGAAAGTAATTATAAAATAATAGACCCTTCAAGATTTTAAAATAGAATTGTTTTTCATCTATACAATAGAAAATCACTCTCCTCTAAAATAATTCAATTTAAACTCTCAACTAGCCTTTTTATTGTGCAAAAACTCTTGTACTTAATGAATTCAGAAGTAAAAATTTCTCATTTTAACTTTAATCATCTATATTCATATCATATTAGGTCACATCTTCACAATCTTGATAAATTTTTGAATATTAAATTCTAGTAATTTGAATCTTAATTACAACAAATGTTTTTATTTTTTCTCATAATAAACAAGGCAAAAGCCCCAAATTACTGTAACTTTCCTTATGTATGCTTCAAAGGTATATTCATAAATCACATAAATTTTTAAGTAAATTTATGAAAATAAACTTTTTAATAGAAATTGAATTTTTCTAAAGGATTTTATTTGAAAATTTTTCTATAATCTTGAATATTCTAATTGATGATTAAAGGACTCAACAGAAGAAAAAATAAGAATTAAAGTAGCAAAGTTATGATCAATTAATTTTGCAAATGTATTTGCATACTTATTTTTCTAATATTGTCAAAAAAAAATGATTTTTTCGAATTCTTATGTTGGAAATAAATTTTAATCATTTTGAAAATATTTTTGGTTATTACTCAAAAATGAGATTGACTGGAAAAGGGACATTTGCTTTTGATCTAAAAGATCTACATGGAATTCATAATGTCTATCACAAAGATCAACAATGACTGTAAAATATATACCTGTTAACTGTTTTAGCTATTACACTAGGTTTATTTATTTTCAATATAATCAAAATAATTTGAGTTTTTAAAGTTAAATAAAAAAATTTAGGTGAGGATAAAACATCTACAATTTCTTTAAATAAGTGTAAGTCTTGAAACCATAATCTCTTTGATGGGAAGAAAAATTTTACACATTGATCATTAGGAAATCCACTAAATGAATTTACTTGGAAAAGTTGAACAGAATCCACTTATGATTAACAGATTATTTTCAATTGAATGCTTTTTTTTATAGACAAAAATTTAGAATCATCTCCTCATTAAAAAACTACTATCTTTTATTGTATCTTTCATTTTCTGCATTCAGTTTCAGTATAAATTTTAATTTCTGTTTTTATATTTTATACTTCATCTTAGAAAGCCACCAAATTGGTCCTGAGTGGAAATATCACTTATATACTCTCACTCTTCAAAAATTTTACTCTTTTTATAAAATTATAATTCAATCTTGATTATCCTAAATTAAAAATTTATCTAAATTTTTTTTTTGTTAAAAAAATATCTGCCTTCAAAGCTTCATGTTAATATCTGTTAGGATGCAATTTTCTAACAAAATTCAGACAGATGGACAAACTGGTTGAAGTATAATTTTAGATAACATTAAACCTGTATATCTGTTAACAAAGACAAAATTGAATAAGTTGAAGAAAATGCATATAAAATAATGCACTTCACAAAACACCTTGTATTAATTACTGACATCTTGAAACTATTTTTTAAAATTAAATTTCATAACTAATATAAAATTACATCACTTTTATTATAACATATTTTAATGTTTCTCAAATAACCTAGTATGATTCCTGCAACAATTGACAGGTATTAACTTTTTAGCCAGAGTTGATTTTTGTGATAGACAATATGATTTCCATGTAGATCCTTAAATTCAAAAGTAAATACCCTTTCCTTTTATTTTTCATCAACCAAATAATTTAAATATTTTTCATATCTTTTAAGCTGTATTTCAAGTTTTACATTTTGTTTAATATGATTTTGCTTTTTTATGAGAACAATGTGCCTGTTATTTCCTTTAATTCTAATCCTTCTTTTTCTTCAAGCTAGAATTACAAATTGTAAAAAATGTATTGATAAAGATTTTCTTGAATGTATATATAATGATTATTATTAATTTCTTTCAGAAATTTATGATTAATATCTCATAAACTAGGCTATAAAATTTCCCGTTAAAAATATCTTTGTGTAAATATTCATTGATTTAATATTTTGTTCTTACCTAATTTATAAGTAATTGACTTATTGGTTTTCTTCTATTTTGTAATTTTTATTGTTGCTTCATGCTGTTTTGTTTAAAAAAGGACATTGTATTTTCTCATTGATATGTTTTTAAATAATGTTGTTCTCAAATTAAGAATAAAATATCATTAAAGGAAAATTATAAATTCATTTACGTTTTATTTTCTTGTTTCAGGTATTTCTGGATACACCAGGATTTGTTGAACCGGAACTGACCCATAAGTAACTATATATAATCTTTTCAAATTTATTGCTATTTACAGGCCAGAAATATTAATCTGATATTTTTTATTATTTAGACATCATTTAGAACCATCTTTTGTTATGGATCCATTAAAATCTATTAGAGAAGCTGACATCAGTAAGCTAATTAAATTTATAATAGTATTTTTATGTCATCAATATTGTGATTTTATTGTTTAAAAAAAAACTTTTATATTTTACAGTTGCTGTAGTTGTTGATATATCTAATAAATGGACAAATAATAAGATAAGTAAAAACATTATAAATGTTCTTGAAGAATTTAGAGAAAAGAAATCGATACTGTTATTGAACAAGGTAAATATGTGCCTTTTACTGAAATTAGAATGCAATGTAATCTTCTTAATATAAAATATTCAATTTTTTACATATATTTCAGTAAATTTTTTATCTTAATTGAAATTATTTTAGGACTATATATTTGGCATCAATATCTGTACCTTTTCCTATAAGAAAAAACATAGCTGTATCAAAATTATAATTTCTATTTATGTATTTTTTACAATACTTAATATTAAAATTAATTTTCCTCTTAAAAATAGATCCTGAAATTTAAATATAGCTAAGATTATTCTGTTGTCAGAAATAAATTTTTAAAAAAGCTTTTTAGTAATTTCATAATCGAAATTTTTCTATCTTAATTATACAAGAAATAGATGTAGATATTCATTATTAAAAAAACTATGTTGGTAAAAATATTTTAAGTTAATTTTTCCTGCCCTTCCCCCCATGTATTCCTTAACTTGCTTTTTTTATATTAAAAACATTATTGTATTAATTCAAACTAATAATTCAAGGTTGCAAAACTGTTGTGTTAAAACCTCTTTTAAATATTATGAAAATGTTTGTCACTTATAAATTTGTTAATTACTCTTAATTACTGATTCCAAATTATTTTGTTTGGTAAACAATTATCATTTGCAACTTTTAAAATGCATAGTAATTTTCATGTTTCTTTCCTTTGAAAAAAATATTTAAAAATTCTCTTATTAATGTGATACTCATTATTTGATATTTAATTTGCAGATAGATGCTATGAAATCTAAAAGCAGGTTACTGAGTTTAACTAAAATATTAACTGGAGGAGTAATGAATGGCATTGAAAATTCAAACTTTGAGGAACATATTTCTGAAAAGAACAGTTCATGTAAAGACAATTCAATAGAAATCTCAAATCAAAATAGAGGTTGGGCATCATTTTCTAAAGTCTTCATGGTATCTGCTTTACGAAATGATGGAATTCATGAGTTAAGAGTAAATGTGATTTTTTTTATTTTGAAATTTTATACTTATATATGCATTACATATTTATTTACTCCATAAAAGGATAGGAAATATTTTTGTCAAAATTTTCAAATAGATTGTATATTTTTAATTCTAATAATTTTTTATTCGTTTATTTTATATACTAATATTTTTTCTATGTATATTTAGAATTACTTGTTAAATGAAGCTTTACCAAAGAACTGGATGTACCATAACAACATCATAACTGATCAGCATCCTCACGACATTGCTCTCACAATTCTTCGGGAAAAACTATTAGAGTACTTGCCTGAAGAAATACCTTATGTCCTTGATTTGGTAATGTGATAATTATACTCATTTTTTGTATGCATTGAGTCTTTCCTCTTTTAACATATTAATAAATTACTCAAAAATATCTTCCTTTAATTTGTAAAGTATGTATGCATAATGTAAATGTCATCTTTCTATTTCAAATGGAAATGGTTTTTTAAACCTTTCTATTGTTTTTGTTAAAATTCTGAAACTTTTTTTTACATATTTCAATGAATGCACAGAGCCAAATTTAAATTAATTTTTAAAGAATTATACTGAGAGGAGATTTTTCAGCATCTTTCTGTTTAAAATTTAAGTTAAAACTTTTCAATAAAATTTGCACTTTATTGTCATCTTAACTTTAATTTCCAATATTATTTGCTTTTTTTTTTTTAAAAAAAAAAAAAATATGGTAAAAATAATTGCATCAAAAAGTACTTTGAAATTGATTGATAGGAAATTTTAACTAGATAATCAGTAAATAGAAAGTAATTAGTGAACAGGAGATTGACAGCCAGATTAAATTTTAAGTTATATAAAATATGATCAAAAAATTTTGCACATAAGAATAATTATTTAATTAATGCTCATTCAAATTACGTACGCTAGTCTCGAATACTTTTTATTTTGCTTTCATAAATCAATAAACATCATATACAAGATTTTTCCTATTTATGTAATAAATATGATAAACTTGATGATGTTCAATTGTAAATGCAATTAATTTTTCCAGAGAATCTCTAAATGGGATGTATTAACTACTGGCATTCCTAAAATAGAAATGAAAATTGTATGCCCTCATTCTAGACATAAAGTAAGTATTTTCCATTTGCTTTCTGTTCAAATTTTCGTTTTATTTTTAAAAATTGTTTAAAAAAAAAAACTGTATATAGTTTTTTCCAAAATTTCCATTTTTATTGAAAATGTTTCATGCTTTATTGAAATGAAAAGTTCTTTATTTTAAAGTTCTTTTCTTTGCAGCGTTTTGTCATTGGACCTGGTGGAAAGCACATTGCGAGTTGTGTACAGAAATGTAGACATACTATGAAAGAAACATTCAAAAAAGATGTTTTTCTAAACATAGCTGTTGAATAAATATTTGTTGAAATCATTATGCAAGAGAATATAGGCAACTCTAAAATAAATATAAATTTTCATACAATCAAAAATAATTTTGTTTAAAATAATTTTACACCATGACTTTCCTGCTTGACACAGAATTTGATAAATCACACATCAGGAACATTAGTATTATATGATAATTCTTTATAGATTTTTCATATATTTAAAACATAAATGTCCTATGTGCATTATAAATACAAATGATTAATTAAAACAATAGTGAAGTATATTATTATTTTTGCATTTCATTGTATTTTTGGTATTGAATAATACATATGTTCAACTTTAAGATTAAATTAATGAAATTTTTTTGCTATTCATTTCATTTATAACAGTATGTACTTTGTCACAAAAATATACCCTCTAAATTAGAATATAACTTAGTTTAAATTAAAGAAACATATTTTGATGTGAAAATTCTTTGAGCTCAAATATAGAAAACTGCTTCAGCACGAATTTATTCACACAGAAAACTTTTAGCTCTCTCTAACAAATCAAAAATATCAATATCAGATTTTAAAAAATGTTTAAATTTTCAAGGAGAAATTGGATTGTAGGTTCAGCATTTTGAAATTACTTTTGCATCTTTTTTAAATAATTATTTTTTTATGAGGAAAAACACTTTCATTAAAAGGTACTTACACTATTCACTAAGATCATCAATTTTTAATTAATGAAATGTCTTGTTAAAGAAATAAAAAGACTCACAAGAAAAAAAAAATGACATTTATTTGATTTCATTTTTCTTAAAGTTGAGTATCAAAACTGGAAGTATATACAATTTGATAATAAACTGTAACTTGTATAAGAAAACACACACAGTGTGCAGAACTAGTAAATGTAATAAAATCAGAAGAAAAAAAAAGAATTAAGATTTCAATTAACAAAAATTAATGCTATAAAATTTTTGGCATACACATTTAAGGGAAACACATTTAGTTCATAAATTAAAATGTATAATTTGAAATAAACTACTATTTCTGTACCTCAAACACAAATGTATTAAGTATAATAAAGGTAGAAAATAAATGTGCTGAGGGAGATAAAAAAATATCCAAAATAGCACAAAATTCAGTTTCCACAAACAGTTTACATCCAAACAAGCACAAAAATTAAGACATGTGAAATATATCTATTATAAATAATAATTTAATAATTTGCTTTATGCAGTTTAAGTAACAAATATGATATTAATGCTGACATAAAAATTCAAACTATACAATAGATTAAGCACAGCTCTTATAAACAGGTGAAAGATTATTGTTAACCTTTCATTCATACAACACCAGAAACAAATATATAATTCCTTACAATCATATTGACACACAGTTTTAAAATGGGCAGTGATCATTATAAAAATCAGGAGAGGAATAGCAACAAGAAAATAACTCAAAGATTCAGTAAATTAAAATTCTAGGGGAGAAATCGATATAAACACCTAATTTGTTAATAGATTCCATAGAGTTCGAAATACTGCTTCACATTTCTAGCTTATATATTAGAATTTCATATAAAACCACATAGTTTATATCCTCTAAATGCTATTTCACATAATAAAAATACATTAAAGAACTATATTAATGATATGGATCAATGATTCATAAAACAGAATATGCTTATCAATGATCTTGATCTACCTGGGTGAAAACGTTTTAACAATGTTAAAGTAATAATAGAACAAACAACTTTTGCTTTAAAATCATTAAACTGAGATCAATTAAAAATTTCGATTAGTAATTTTAAGCATACATTTTATAGCATGTGAGTGATAATACTTTACTTAAAAACAAAAATATACATAATATATTGTAAAATAAAAGTTTTAAAATTTAATTTCATGCAATCTCTTAGTAACTTAAAGGAATTAACATAAACACACATATTTGTAAAAATTGCAGAATTTTCTTAATTGTATTAAGAAACAGTTTAATTTTTATAAACAAAATTCACTATGTAAACATTGTATCAATTATTTGCAAGCTATATTTCTGAGTAAAACACACAAAATGCAAGTAAATTAATCATACACATATAATTTGAGGTGTATGGGGTTATATGCAAGTATATAAAATACAAATTTTAAAAAAACCTAGTAAAAATTTATTTTAGCAACAACAAAAAAGAATTTTTAGAAATTATAGAATGATTTTTCAAAAATATCTTTCAATACAGAAAACATTAATCCTAGTAAATGTGAGCAGATTTTTGAAAACAGCCTCATAAAACTTTTCATTAAAATAAATAATTTTTAATTTTGTTTTAAATCTTAATTTTTCTTATCTACTTTTAATAACAGGAGCTTTAAATTATACATAGAAAGACTGCAATATTACACATCATTTTGTTCAAATAATCATTAATATGTCAATACAATTTTAATTTATTTTGTGTTCAAGTACAAAATGTCTTCAAAACCAAAATGCTGAAATTATCCAATATATGCATTACTGGGCTCCATTTATATTAAAATTACAAATTCTGTAACTAAAATGTATTTAAAACCTACTTAACACATAATGCTTCAAGATATATATACCTTTAAATGATAAGTAGAACAAAAGATATTTTTAATGTTTAAAACTATTATGCCAAATTGAATAATTAACAAAAACTATTTTAAATTATTAAGTAAGAAATGTTTCCACAAAAATTAGCCAATTTAGAATTATGAACAATATACAAACACATTATTATAAGTGAAATCAAATATTATTTTCAAATTCACCACGAATTTAAGCTCTTCAACTAAATGCACGATTTTGAACTTTGTTTTGCGATATAGAATAATTCATTTGAATAATGTTTTATTTACACCAGAAATATTCACTATATTGCTAAATAAATAAATCTCAATATATTTACAATATATACAAAATCTTGTCATGAAAATTATTAATATGGAGGTCATGATAAACTGATTGAGGGGCCTTTGCAGACCGGTACAACAAACCATTTACATATATAGGATTTATTACATTAGTATATACTTTTTATAAATATAATTTAATATAAGTTCTAATTTAAAAAATGTATGTGTCATAAATAAGAGAACTTGGATTTAATATTAATGCTGAGCATATATTGTTTGTCACAATAAGGGGGGAGGGGTAGTTTCATTGAATATTTAAAACATTGTTAATCAAAATTTGCTATCAATTATGTGACAAACAAGTTTATCTTAAGAACACGATCCAATCAATGTATGCAAGTTATTTTGAATATTTTTAAAATCATTCATTTATTTGATATTCAATCAATTCATCACATGCATTTAATAAACTGAAGTTTACATTATTAAACCTCCAACAATCTATTGTATAAATATCTTTAGGATTCAATTTCTGTTTTTGTAATGAAAACACTTCTCTGTACAAAATCCCAAATTTCAGCAGCAGTAACTTTGGACATAAAAAAAGAAACTGCCACTCAGGTGATGTCAAACTTCTTGGTGTTTAGAAGGTATTGTAACTATGAAAGGTTCACTCCACATTCTTCGAAGATCACCCTAAACAAAATATAATGTCTATTAATTAAAATACACTTGAAATAGAAAATAAAAAGTTACACCTCTCATTAATATTGTATATTTAAATTCTAATTTCAAAAAAAAATTTAACTGTTACAATTTGTAATTTAACTTGTAATCATATGCTTTGAGTCTAGTTTAACTTTTGAAACTGAAACTTTGGTTATGTATTTTTTTTTAGGAAGGGGGAATTCCACAAAAATATTTGTAAACTATATCCAATCTTTTGGTGGCTAAATTTGTACAATGAGTCCTAGTATTTTAAATCATTGTTCGTAATACCACGACTTGACAGAAGAGATACAAAATCACAGTTCAGATGAGAAAAGTTGTATCTTTGACTGGACCTTCATCACTAACATGGCACTTCCTGGCCTTCCACAGTTTTTGATTTTTTTTTCCCATCCAGTTTTAAATAAAATAAATGAAGAGATTATTGTCTATAATACAATCTCATTTGAAAATCAGCACAGATCTTTCTTATTAGCACAGGATCAAATAATTTCGAAAATTTAATGATCCGAGTGTCCCAGGATATACAGACATCATTTCATACTTAAATAACTGGAAGCTTTTGGTTCCTAGGATCACATCAACCACACAAACTTCCTCATGCAAAGGCAGATTTGTTCAAATATAATTGGAGATGAATAGTTCATTATTTGAACAACTAATGGAAAAAAGATTAAATCTCCCTTCAAAATACTTTAAATGGCTCCTGGTACGATTTCACTTCATTTTAAACAGTAGAAATTACTTAATTGGGGTCCTATTACAGCTATTATTTTAATTTCGGTGTTTTTTCCCCACACAAATTTTAAAACTTGCTCTTTATTTGAAATATTGATGTCTTACCACTTGTTTCAATTTAATCCCTCATAAGGGATTGATGAGAATCCCCAATGTTTCAATTTAATTTATCATTTATTATTTTAAATGTTGGAGTATGGATAATTTTGTACTATGGTTGTGCCTATTGATGGATTTAAAATATTCTTCTTGGTATCATGTGTTAGTATGAATTTCAATTCTTGTAAAAATTAATAAACAGTATATTAACAATTCGGCTTTAATTTTTTATGAATTTGTTTTGAATTTTAGTAATTTCACTTAATTCCTTTTTAATTTAAGCCACTTTGACTAGGTACTTAACTTTTCTCCTGCATCTTAATATATATTCAATTGTCTTATTTTATGACCTTTAAATCTTTTTCTTGAGAGACTTTCAATGGAATGTGTGTGACCAGAGATTTGTCCAAACATTTATGTAAGATTGTCCCAGTATCTCTTGCTATCTCCATATATGTTTACTCTACATTATGTTTTTTAAGGAATTATTATTTGATATTTCATATCAATTATCCTTAACATACTGCAATTTTTCAAAAAATATAACTTTCTTCCACAAGATTCTATAATACATTATAAGCAACTACACTTCACAGAAAATATATTCAATTTGACTGATAGTAATTTTTAAACTAAACGATCTTTTGATTGTAATCAAATACTGACCAAGTTCCAAAATTTCAACAATTTTAACTTTTTTCAACATAAAATTAATTCTTGCAAACATTAGAATTATTCCCAGGATTTTATATGAGTGAATTACTGGACTTAATCTCTTTAAAATACTTTAATTTGAGATGTTTCTCCCTGTTAGACTTGTTATTTTTTTGGGTTCCTTTCTAATATTTGAACTTGGTTTATTTTTCTTTGGATATTAATTTAGCTCTATGTATATTTTTAAATACTTTTTCAGTAACAATTGTTTAGGCCTTTACAAATGTTTTTGTATCTTTCTTATCCTTTATATAATGTAAGTTCAGTTATATATAAGCTTTTAAACAGGAAATTACACAAATGTTATTAATGAAAATGCTTTAAAGCTTAAATCACTTACAAACATAATAACTGAGCAAAACAAAAAGTTACCTTGAGGTATGCCATGGTGAGCAAAGGTAAAAGAGTGAAAGGGACAAGATATAATAATGCTGGTTGAGCTGCTTTGAATACTTCTGATGAAACAGTGGCAGTCAATAAACCTGAAATAATATATTTTATTAAATTCCATTATATATATATATATATATATAATGCCTCTCCTTTATATATGGCAAATAAATATTTTGTTCTCAAATTTCATTAAAGGCCTTTAAAAAAGATATTTTCAAATTAAAAGTCGTGCTCACACACAAAAAACAAATCTTACATCCACATTATACAATATGGCAAAGGGAAAACTTTACATTATCATATCAAACTCCTATATGGGAAACAAATTTTGGTTGTTTATTAACAATAAGCAAGATAATCGTGATTGAAAATTGTAAACTTGAACTAATGATGTTTTCTCATTTTAACTTCTAATAGAATAGGAAATTTTTCTCAGCAGATATGCCCACAATATGAATAAAACTTTACTATAATTTTAAGGTTTTACTGTCACTGACAGATATAGCTTTTAATTAAGTAAAAGGCATGTACATGTTACTTAGATATATGAATAGACAATTTCTTATGACACTTCTAAAAAAAAAATTTTTCTGCCAGACAAAAGTTTATGAAGGATGTCAAATTGTTTAAAGACTATAGGTCTTTTGATAAATTAGAGCATATTTACATTCAGAAGAAAGTTTTTAATTATATAATATGACTTTATATTATTATGTATAAGCTGTAAGTTAAATCAGGGGTTTTTTTTTAAAGTCTGTAAAAATTCTCACTTGTGAATCATAACATTTTGCAATATGAAATATATAACATATTTGTACTTAAATATATAAAAAGGACAATTTTCAAAGAACTTTATTTAAATGCATTGTTTGATGTTTAAGATTATGCATTGATAGGTATTCTCAATTTAATCATATATAATAAAACTTTCAATATAACTCATAAATTTATTATTTGGATATTTATGTGTATACATTAACTCCATATTTTAATTGAATAACATCCTTCTCACTTTAATGTGGTAAAGTGTCAATACTAATTAGGTCTGCAAATTGTACAATTTTCTTTTCTCTTGACTATTTATGTTTCTTCTAAACCTGATGAACATTAATCTAAAATAGAGGAAGCAATATGCAAGTCATTATCCCAAGCTTATCAAAGTATTGATGTTAAACTGAATCTTGCAATATTCCTACAGAAAAATAACTTTGAATCTATATATATTTCTTCCAAAAAATTCTTTTTAAAAGGGATTAATTGATTCAAAAAGATTAATTAGATGCAAAAACTTACATAAAAAATAAATATACAGTAACCAAAATTTTAAGTTGTATAACAGTAACCAATGTATATGTGTATGTGCATGCCAATAGTTTATAACAATCTGAATGCAAAATTTCAAAAATTAGTATAATTTCAAATATAATTTTTTTCATAAAGGCAAAATGATAATCACACAGCTCACAAGTTAAAAAATAATCAAAATTTTATTTATAACAACAGCAATTTCATTAATATTTTTCAAAATTATATAAAGTTACAGTATTTTCATATATAACATGTTCATAAATAATATTTAATACTATCTCATCATACGAAAATAGAAATAACAATGAAATACAATTTGTTTCTTTATTTAGAGAGTAGATCATTATATTTTTATGATGAAAAGATTATAAACAAAAATCTTCAAACTCAAAAAATTACACAACATTCCATATGACTAAAATGCAGTTTTCAGAGATTTTAACAGTTGAATGATTGGTTGCATCAAGAAATAATTTACATACATTTCAAGCTTTTAAAAAAGGCTTATAATATTTTAAACCTTTTAAAAACAAATATACTGTAAACTTCAACAACAATAAGGTAAAAATATAGATTCATCAATTAAATTTTTAAGTGTGTAACTGCATATTTGTAATCAAAAACATTATATATATAGAAAAAAAAATTAATATTAAACATTTGAATATTGTTTAACACACAGCAGTTTTTGCAGTGAAGTTCAATACTTTGTTCCTAAATAGAATAAATCAAATTAGATGACATAACTCACCTAAAAAATATCCTATGAGAGAGCAATGAAAATATGATATTTTATTAAGTTGATTGGGTGGAGGAACTCCAGTTTCAGCTGAACAAATCTGAGCTTTTTTATATGCATCATACCTCAATACAAAACACAACAAAAGACCAGGCATTACCTAAAGAAAAATAAAGAAAATACTTTGGACAAAATACATATATGTAATCATTTTATTTTATAAATTTTAGATCTTACATTTCATAGAAAAAAAAAATTAATGCTCAATTTTGAAACTTTTCAAAAAAAAAAAAATTATTTATAAAATGTAAAAAAAAATTGAGAAAAAAAGTATCAATATTAATAGGATATAATAATGCATCAATAGGGGAGAGTTTGATTCTCAAATACAATATCTGAAACTTCAGTTAAAAAATGAACTATTAATTTAATTTTAGCTTTTTAACTTAAAAATATTTATTTAGAATTAGGTAACTTTATCTGTTATAATTCTTCTCCACAATAACTACTATTACAAATCATTGCTTGGATTAAAATTTCCTTATGAAGCACTTCCCCACCCACCTACCCCAGAAACAGCACTTTTGAATTTAAACAATTTTCATAAATGAAGTTTATTTTCAAATTTCTATCTTGGATTACAAGTTTTCTTTGTTACATTCCCCTTTTACCAGTTTTAAGAGTTAATTATGAAATATAATAAGTCTCATATGAGATTTATTTATTTTTTTAATAAAAAAAAAAATAATAAACTTACTATATCACCAAGTCCCAACATAGAAAAATGACCATTATTGTGCATGCTAATAAGAAAGAAGGGGAAAATATTAAAAATACAAGAAAAACTACTGACAAATTATCAAGATTATTTTAAAAATCACTAAAGAAAGCAAATAAAACTCAAACACTTTTTTTTTTTTTTTTTTTTTTTTTTTGAAATATTTATAATGATTTATATTCAGTATCTTTTTTACACACAGTAAATAAAAGAAACAAGAAATTTTTAAAAAAAATTTCAATGAATAACCCTTCATAAAAGTTATTTCAGGTTACTATTAAGATGGCATAATGTATTTTCAGTTGGAAACAAACAGACCCTAGAGACAGAAAGGAGAGGAAAATCAGGTGATGCCTCTGATGATCAATTCCAATTTTTCATGGGGTGTTTTGAATAGTGGAGTCTATGTGGTAGACAAATGGTTTCTAGAAAATGGCAAGGAGAAAGAGGAAATAGAAATACTATTCATCAGGAAATGAACCAAAGGTTGATTCAAAGAAAAGAAGGGAGGATAGAAAGGGTAGGATTTTAGATGGAATTCTGGAATACAGTGATCCTCATGTGTATGTATTAAAATTCTTTGAAATATTAGGGGGGAAAGGAAATTTCAGTTTAATACATGCCGACTTTCATTTTTGGGAAAGTTCACTATAAGCATATAAAATGGCATTAGTTAAATAGGATGTCAGATGGGATCACTGAAAAAATTCACTATAAACAAGGTTTCACTATATTGAGGTTTGACTGTATATACTTTATATTATTATAAACATATATCATAATAATTTAATTATTTTTTCCTAATAATTTATCATTTATAAACCAAGTTAATATTTTCTCATAAATGTAAAAAAAAGCAAAAATTAAACGAAGATAAAATAATTTTGCATTGCAATAACCATGCTTTCAAGACTAATAAGACAATGAAACAAATGTTACTTTAAAAAAAATCAAAATATTTTACTTGCTTTCCATTTTTAAAAAATACGTTTTAACTTTAACCAAAGCACCTCAATTTTTTTTAAAAAAAAAAAAAAAATTACTGACCAATAATGAGAACAAAAAAAAAGAACAATTAATGATATATCAACCCAAAATATAAAAGAGAAATACTATTATATATATATATATATATATATATATATAAAGGAGTAAAATCATTCGATAATTCCAATGCAACACAAAAAGCCTATAATTTTGCTTAACGAAAATTAGCAGCAGAATAAATAAAACAATTAAGTGTTTTGATTCAAAGTATAGCAAAATATTCAGACATAAAAAAAATCTATAAAATCCTTAATAAATAATTTTTAACAACACAATATTTAATTCCTGAAAAGAAATTATAATATTTAGACTTTTTGTAGTGAAAAATTCACTATTCAGGAACAGTAATGTTGAGAATTTATTTTTTATAAAAATTGCTGAGGTTAGTTATATTACCTGGGGAAAACAAGCTTTCCTGGAAGAGATAATTTAGGAGCCTCTCTAACAACACCACCCAAATGAAGTTTTTTAGCAACAATTCCAACCTGTGAAGAAAAAAATGTCTTCACATTAAATCAATAATGAAAATAATAGATACACACAAAAAAAAATTATTGCAACTAAAACATATACAAAAAAATGTGCAATAAGAGCCATTTCTTAAAATCTGAAAAATGCACAATAAGAAATCTGAAAAATGTGAAAAAAGAGCCATTTTTTAAAAAAAATCAATTAAAATATATCATTCAAAATTTACAGTTTTAAAAATTAATGTGTAAATGATGACAATATAAAATATCCAATTTTACCTAACATACATACCATGCAACATAATGAAATAAACAAAAAAAAAACTAATTAAAAGCAAGCTTAATACACAGAAATTAAATGCAAAAGTGTTTTTGAAAAGTTGTACATTCTTTATCAAGTTGCTTTCAACATATTCAAATTTTATCCAACTGTTTATACTTTATTACTATAATTAATGAAAGTATAGCACACAAAAAAATACCAGTGAGGTTGTGATATTATATTAAAATTATCAAAGTATATAAAGTATTCAATAATTTAAAAAGAATAAACATACTTATAAATATTTTACTTTTTACATAAGAACTGATGAATGATAAAGTTCAAACACTTTCCTTAAGATTATTTTTTAATTTAACATTACAATATTTATTATTTTACTCCTTTTAAGATTCAATTCCTCAATTCTGTGTATACATTGATTCAATAAGAACATTTCATATACATACTGGATTTTCAGCTGGTCTAGTTGCCACTTTTACCATCACATTAGCATTGAATATGTATGATGAAAAGAATACCTACATGAAAATTATTAAAACCCATCAAAAACAATATCAGTAACTTATCTAAAGTTAAACTGAACAATATTTAAATCTTACAAAAAATTTTACATATGTAAAGTAATATTTATATATATATTTACCCAAAATACATCATATATCAAAAGGCCTGTAAGTAGAAGAGTGGAAACTTTAAGACTGGGCAGTCGCACAAATGCAATAAAAGCAACACAAAGTCCCATTCCCATTGCTGAAAATTATATTCATTAATAGAATGTTTTATTCAAAACAAGACTCAAAATTTGAAATTAAAAATCTAAACAAATATATCAGATAAAGTAATTATTTAATATCAGTTTTGATATTTTCTTTTGATATTTTCATGATGGAAAGTAAATGTGTACATAAAATCATATGCAATATTACAAAATATTACAATAACCTGAGTTCTAAGAAAAAATTGATATTTAAAACTCATAAAAAACTTGAGAATTTCACAACTTTAATATAACATAAACAGAGAAAAACAAAATATTATTACTAACCATCCATTAACAACCAATGTCCAGTGAGAACCCAGATACAAACTATTGTAACTGACAATGCAAATGAGACCAATTCAGCTGCAGTGAATCGTCCGCACATCCCAAATGATATTCTTAAGAAAAGGGGATGGAAATTAGTATTAAACAAAAATGATAAAAACTTTCTAAATTTTAAATCCTATTCAATTAAAATACTTTCTTTTAGGCTCAGAGACCAATTATGTAAACAAAATGCATTTATACATGCCAAATACCAAATATTTTTAAATAAATATGCTTGGCAGTAGTTTTTTGATAGTTCCAATATATAATATACATTAAAATTTTAAAGCTTCTTTGGCTCCTTGGTTTAAAGCTTCTTTGGTTTGGTATATACCAATCTATTTGTAATATTTTATCTATTTGCATTCTTTTAAAATGAGAAACTTACTTATTTCCATCAGAACAAGGTCGGATGATATACTGACACATTGGCAGTAAAAGAAATGCTAGTGCTATGGTCGCTATAACTGCAAGGAAAGAAAATTTATAGAATTAAAAATACATTCATTCCAAAAACAGAAAATCATAAAATAATGTAATTAACTTGGTGTTTCTTCATTAATATTTTACAGACAGGTTTATATTTCTAAAATTTTATTTTCAAAACTTTTCCTCGATATACTTAAAGATATCAATCATGATAAAAGATAAAAAAAATTGTCCAAGTATGCATTTAATGATTCTGCCAATTGGGACAACACAACAGAGAGGATTGAAGATTATTTGCTGCTTTCAAAAATAGATAAAAATTAATGGGTATAATGAATAAAATAATATGTTTTAAGCAAGCTATTTTTTTTTAATTCAAATACAGAATTAGCTTAGTTGAAAATATGTTTAAAAATAAAAATAATACATGTTCTTTCATTAGAAAATTGACATCTTTCAATTTTATTTGTATTTCATGCTACATAAGAAAGCAGTTGTTTTCTTGTCAATCTTTTAATTTTGAAATTACATCTTACCATGAAGCAATATCAATTTCAACAGCTACTTTTTCTGTAACTTACAACAGTGAATCATTGGATTTAACTGATGTCCATTCGTTTTTGCATGCAAAATACAATCAGAATTTAACAAAGTTTCAAACTAATAAAATGGGAGTGAAATGCCACATGCAAAAGCCATATTTTATGAGTCTGCAAAAAATTTCTGCTGTGCTACTTAGTCTGAAGCTGGACATATTTCAAGCAGTTAATCCCCTGCTCTGCACATAGTGCACTATGGGTAGTCTGAAGCTGGAGATGGAAACTGCTAAAAGAGATCATAATTCTAATAACTGATGGGTCTATTCTTCGATTTTAAGTACGCAGAGTTTACTATAAATTATCTGGTATTCACTATAATGATGATATCAAGCATCCACAAATGCTTATATTTCACTTTGATATGGTGTGTGTATTAATACAAGGCAACTATAAATATATAGTTTTTGAATTAGTTTTAAATTCCTCAAAAATTAATGTTTGGTCATGTTAATTCCTGTATCTAATAAAAATATTAAAAAATGCTTGGCCTAGAAATCAGCTGCATAAATCAGTTCATAAATAAATCAGCTGCATGCGTGTATGTGTGCCAAGGATATAAAGTGTATTCGAAGCATGTCGCATATTATTCGTCTTGTATGTGTGAGTGTATTTTCGATAATCGTAGGTGTTAGACAATGTTAAATAAGATTACACAAATTTGATGCATTTATAGAACATGTATTTCATTCTATTACACAATCTTATGTACTGACAACAAAGTATAAAATATACTTAATTCACATTTTAAAATACTGAAATTTTTGAATTCATTTTTAAAAGAGATGTGAAGGAGAGCAAAATTTCTCTTTTTACTTAATTGCTACAAATAATAGATATTTATATGAAACATTTTTATACAAAGTCAGCCATCCTTCATAACTTAAATTTTTTAAAAAAAAATGCAATATAAACAAAAATAAATTTTTACATGAATTTTAAGCTAACTCATCCAAATTGGAAACACACACACAAAAAAAAAAAGAAAAGAAAAGAAAGATTTTAGTCTTGAAAAGTTTAACTCTTAATGATGTCCTAACTTCATGATAAAAAGTTACAAAATAATTAGATACAAAGAAAAAAAAATTCAAAAAAACCCAACTAAATTAGCCATTTGTTTGGAACACTTAAGTTCCTGAGAAATGGAACACAATTTCCTCAAATTTCTGCAGGAATCAGCTAACAGAAAAAGAATTAATGTGTCAACCTAGATAGGAAAATATGAACTAATTTTAAACTGAAGTTTTATACTGAAAAAATAAAGCTTGAAATAAATTTCTGTAATAGGTTCCAAGACGGATTCCAGGTCAGTTTAACTTAATGTTAATACTTCCAAAAAAAAGCTCCTCCCCCCCTCAATGCTACTTTACATAACACTGAAAATCTACTTTAGAAAAAATGAGCCTTTACAACAGAATAACAAATTCAAGCTTTTGTCACAGAAGCTTTATTTCATATAGCTATTTAAAAGATAATTTTATTAATGAATTTTTATTACAATGATTGCTCTTTTTTTAAAAAAAAGTTTTTTTTTAAATATCAAAATACAGATATGGTATATTAAAGTACTTTTCATTGCCACATTCAAATTAGAAGTACAATTCCTAATGTGGAACATATCCTAAGAAAAGGAATTAAACACAAAAGAGAAAAATTTTCCTTGCATAAATATTATTCAAACTGAAATTAAATTTCAAAAAAAAAAAATAGCTTGTATCATTTAAAATACTTTTGTTTTCCTGTTAAGAGTAACTTTACAAACATATAATCTAAATTTATTAATTTTCTAACACATAGCTTACTTTCTAAAAAAAAATTTAAGTTTTTTTTTAATTTTAAATTGTTTAATTATAGAGTTGGATATTCTTAAATTATTATATGTCGTGATTTGTACTACATGTGTTTATATATATATATATATACACACACACACACACTCGTGGCAAAAACTTCAGCAACATTCGCGCTTTTTTTTTTTTTTTTTTGCTATAAGTCCACGAGAAATCATCAGAGAGACATGAAATTCAGAAATGAGAGACAGCGTTTTGTACTTAAACGATGACGAAAGCATAATTGCACAAAAATGAATGCAACGCATATAGTATGGAATCAAACAGAAAAAGACTTTGTTGAACTCATAGTATCGTTGCACGTGATAGTCTGTCCAAGAGGAAGAACAACAATCAGATGTTCCTTAGTAGGGGATATGTCCTCCCTTTTCTGCAATGATTGCTTCGCACCGTCTATCCATACTCAGCATCAAATTGTCCAACAGTTCTTGAGGTAAGAGTACCTATTCCTTTTTCAGCATCTGTTTCGGTTGTTGGGTGTCATCTGGAGGATGTAATCGTGACGCAAAGCGTATCCCCAAAGCATCCCACACAAGTTATATGAAATTTAAATCAGGGCCAATCCATTTGAGTGGCATCATCACTTTCCAGTGGCTATTAAACATCAGCAGTACGGTGTGGCCGTGCATTATCATCCATAAAAACCAAATCTGGACCAATAGCACCACCGAACAGATGCACATGGGGAAGGATCACCTCCTAACAGTAAGCGATCTCCGGTTACAGAACCTCTATCGAAAACATGGAGCTCAATCCTCCTTTTGAGCATAATGCCTCTCCATACAACTCCAGGACCACCGTAACAGTCTCTTTCCGTGATGTTACTGGGATGAAACCGTGTCCCGACCTCTCTCCAAATTAACTGACATTAAGAATCGTTTGTGGCAATGAAACGACTCTCATCGGTAAAGAGGACACGAATCCATTGATGATATGTCCAGTTTTTGCACTCCTTACACCATTCTAAACGGTGCCACCGATAGCCAACTTTCAAAGGTATGCAGCGTTCAGGGTGACGGGCGAATAGGCCACCTTTGTGAAGGCGTCTGGCCACAGTAAACTGCGACACTTGTCGCCAAGTTGCTGTACACAGTTGCTGAGCAATGGCGCTCGCTCAACGGTATCAGGTCATCCACTGCAGTTATTTTCCTAAAGTGGCAACCACCAATTTTTCTAACAGCTGTACCTATGGTCTATAGGCTTTCCAAGCGAGCGAAAAGACACTTTTGTTGATTCAGAACTCTTCAGCTACAATGGCAAACTACATCCTTCCTCCAGCTTTCGATCATTCCTCCATGTGTGAAGTCAGTTAGGTGATTTCTTCTAGTCATATTTCACGAAATAAAGTTTCGCGCGCCGACTGCACGCGTTTTGCGTACACTCACGTCGCCTATGACGTTTCGTTCCCGACATTTGCATACGTATTACTTTTCTACTGAATTGCGTGTTCATTTTACTGGTCGCAAAAACCTATTTTCTGCAATTTCATGGTTATCTGCTAAAAATTTATATTGCTGCTTAAGTTTTGCTCACCAGTGTATATAATTAAAATTAATAGTTCTATCTTTAATTAGAAAAATCTAATTGTTCTCCTTTTAAAAGAAAATTATGTTATTTATAATGATAAAAAATATCAACAGATTGAAGGAATATCTCAAAGTGGCCCTGCTAATAATATAGTCCAGTTAATATATACTTACACTTTTATGAACGGTCTCAGGACCCTTAAAACTCAAAATTTTTGATTTTTTGAAAAACATGTATGTAAGAGCCTCTTCTGTTCTGAACATTTTGGTACCAAAATTATAACGATACTTTGAAAATTCCCAGAGTTATCGAGAAAAAACTGAGCTTTTATTTGTATTCTTTTATTGTTATTTTTCAACTTTAACTTCATTTTTCTCAGAACAAAACATTTTAACTTGCGCGCAGGATTTCTCGGATACTATTTAAGATATCAATATGAAATTTTATGTACATGTTCAAAATAGGTCTTTTTATGACTTATACATCAAATTTTAAACAAATTATTCACAGAAAATCTTTTATGGGAATTTTAATTGGATTTTTTCTTAAAATTTCATATTTTTTTTAAAAATTGTATTAAAAAAGTTTTATTTTCCTCTAAATTTCCTTAAAAGTTTGTATAACTTTGAAAGTGAACTTTTCTTTATAAGGTAACATCAGTTTTGTAAATTTTAATCAATAATATACTTCAGAATCATGCGCGCAGCAAAATATAGATTTTTTTAATTTTGAAAAAATTTCCAATATATTTTTTATTATAACTTTTTAAGAATTCCTTTAAATCTTATGAAAATATGCGAACAAATGTAAATAAATATGAATATTATTTGGTAAAAATTTCAATATTCTGCTTTGTTTCTTTGGTAAATTATATTGTTTTGAAAAATGATATTTTTTTCGATACACGGACAAGCGTTAAGAGTCCTGAGACCCCTTGATAATAAATTTTACTTTATATCGATGACTAAATAATTTTTTAAAATAAATTTAACCTATATTTTAAACATGAGTTATCATTTTGTCCTCCTTATTTAAATCTGAAACAAACTAATAAACTCACACTTATAAAAATTCATACAAGACAGAATGTTTAGATATAAATTCAAAAATCGTAGATCATGGGATTTGTATTTGCATCAATGCATTTGTTATTTTTTTAACTTAGTTTATAATAAATGTTTAGTTTTCTTAATTCTAAATTTCAAACTTGGAAGGTGGTATCAGCTTTTAAATTAATGTTGCTATTTTTGGCACCTCTTAAATAAAGACAAAATGGCTTTATTAAAGTAAATAAAACTTTGTTTTTTCTGTTTTATTTTTTAACTTTAGTTATCTTCCTTTGTATTAGAGCTGTTTTTTATAATGATTAAATTGTCTTTGATTTTAGATTTTAAAAATTCCCGATTGTTTTGTTTTTCTTTTGGCGATTTCATTGTATTTGGCTTGTGACTGATTAAGAAGGTTTGATCATTAATAATATAAAAGCAGATTCCATTGTAGTAATCTAGGGGCAATTTTATGCAGCTTTATTTTCATTTTATTTTTGAAGAATTTTCTTTTTTTAATTACCACTCATCATTGTCTCTTCTAAGCTGTTCTTAATTTTTCCATGAGTATTTTTTTTTTTTAATTTTTTTTATTTTTTCTATATATTTTTATTTTTAAGTAATTTTTTAAGATTTATACTATTTCTGTTCTTTCTAAATTTATTATTACTTAATATGAAATTTAGATCATGATTCTTTTTGTATTGCATAATATATTATTTATTTGCATTCTTGTTTTATATTATATATATATTGGTGTACCCAGGGGATGTACAAAGGGACACCCCCCAAGAATTTTTCTCGAAATTGAAATGTTTTAGGATAATTCTTTTATTTCTCTATTATAGGTGTTCTAAACCTTAAACATAAGAACTCATATTCCAGCAGAATCATCCGAATCTAATTTTCAACAGTTTTTTTTTTCCCCCATTAATTTTTAATCAATTTTTGAAAGATATAAGTTTACTTCTTAGAAAAAGATTCACAAAGCACTAATCAGTTATGTGTGAGTCCATTAATTATTTTAATCATACATGAGAATGATGTTATCTACAAATGAAAATAAATTAGAAATACTGAACAGGACATGTTTTCAGATTTGTCAGATTGTAGTATTCGTATTTTGAATGTAGAATATCAGTATGTGTAGAAAAAGAAATTACTGGCACAACAGACTAGATTAACTACTATGGAAGCTTTACAAGAGTGCTATGTAGTTACTTTCTTGATTATCCACCAACTGTAAAATTTTTAGTCACCTTACAATATGCACTATAACATACTTGTACTTGCTGAAAGATCCATTTTCAGCTATGGAATATTATTTTTTAAGCATTAAGAAACAGTACATATGAATTGGTTTAAATGGAATCTGTTATACATATATAAAAATGAATCAGTAAGTGAAAAAGTCATATATATTTTGCAAAAAACAAAGCTGGAGAATAAAAATAAATTTGTAATAACTGATATACTTGCAGAATTTTTTAATTAATTATACTCTCATATTACTAATCATATTTTAAATTATCACTGTTTTTTTTTTTTTTTAATTTTTGAATGATCTTTATTAATTTTTGAATGATGTTTGATTCCGCCGATTCTGTTTATAATGAATTTTTGTAATCATTGTATTTTTATTACTTTCCTTAAATGATCTTTATTTTTGATAAAATTGTATCACTACCAGAACAGTTTTAAACAGAAAAAAATAAGACTGATAGGTCATATTCTTTCTTTCTTTCTTTTTTTTTTTTTTTTTTTTTTTTTTTACCAAGTGTTAATTTTAAACTAAAGAAATTGCTTCTTTCAAGGCAATGATGATATGCACCACCAAAGTTAATTTCTCGGAACGCCACTATTTATATATATTGAAGCACTCAATCTTACTACAAAATTCCAAGAAATATTTTCTTAAAGCTTCAGAATTTAAGTAGAGGATGATTTGGGAAAAACAAACAATTTTGAATATTTTTCGAAATACAAGAAACTTCCGATTTGAATAAATACAAAATCCACAATACAGATTCACATAAAATTAATACTATTCGCTCTTATTTAAATACACATCAAAATAAACTCTCTTACTTGCTGTACAAATAGCAAAAAGCATCTGCATTGAATCGAAAAAGAAAAACATGACAAGTAGTGAAATTGAAGCGCCTAGGGGAAGGCACAATGCCTGCATTGTGTCCAACGTCTGCACATCTACAAAGAAAAAATTAATTTTACAAGATATATTATTTCTCAAAGCAACAAACAATTTTTATTTGTCGAACAAAATGGAGATGCATAATATATATCTAATAATAACTTAAAATCTTCTTTTTTTTTTTTTTTTTAACTTTACGAATTTGGAAGTCAGTTGTGTATAATTTACAATAAATATACTGTTAATAATTATTCCATTTAGAATTATTTAATGCGTACAGAAAGAATGAAAATATGTTAAGTAAATACAGAGAGAAATGGAAAAGTTAAAAATCAAATAAAAACTGTTTAAAATAGAAATTTCCCATTTGACACGAGAAACGAAATTATTCCACTATTCTAAGTTTTTCGAGATTCCATTCTTCTTTATTTTTGTTCTCTTTACTTTATTAAAAGAAAATGATGGCTGGTTTTCGGAATATCAAACTTGCAAGGTTTCGCTTATATTTTCAAGTACAAATTTCTTATTTACATACAATAGATATTCTTTGAGTTATTAATCAACTGATGTACGGAAGCACTTTAATAAATTTTTCAATTTCTTTATAGTACTATCATTTAGTAACTTTCTGAACTCGACATTTGATGAATTAATGAAAATTCTTCAGCTCTTAGGACATCTTACCTACGCAAAATAAATTCATATGTGATCTTCAAACAATGTAACAGCCAGTTTTCTCTAACGACGATTATAATAAGCACAAACTTAGCCCACTTTCTGTGATTATAAGTTCCAATTTAACAACCAATTCACCGTACACGATAAAAAAAATTAGATATCCGTTCTGTCAAATCGGAATGAAGCGATTGAATCCCACTACCGCATCAATTCAATCGGGAGTTCATAAATCGTCTCTAAGAGGTGCACCATAGCAATCGAAATAGTAATAAAAATATTTATAATAAAAATATTTATAATTTCAAAAATGGCATTTTCTCATCAGTAACTGATTGGTAATGAACAATTATACTGCAAACTCTATACAGAAGTTACTGAACTTGAACCTATTTAGATAGAATATTTTAATTCGTATATTAATTAAAATAATTTTTAAAAACCTATTTATCAGTAGTCACTAAATGTTTCCTAGGGTAAATATAATTACAAATGTAAAACAGATAATCGAAATGCTTTTGATACTTAGAACAGATATAGAATGCTTCATTTTTAATGCAATTTTTAATTCAAATTGCATTAATGATTCGCCCCTCCTCTTACCTCAAGTGACACTTTGAGTAATGATTTGTGGGACATTTCAACCAATGAACCCATCAATCAAATATGTTCTATGTTTTTGAGAAGTTAATTGTTGGTTTATATAATCGAAACTATTCCATAACAATTCATAAAATTCCACAGACCCATTAATAACATATGGAAATTTTTAAATTCTAGCTCTACATAATTTTCATCACTACAATTTCATATATTTTAACTTCTATAAATATAAATTTTGTAAAACACGTTATTTCCCAAAAAGCAATATCTTTCCATGCCTAAATTGAGAAATGCAACACACACAATAGCATGCAAAATACAGAATGAATAAAGTAATGGATTTATCAAGAATGTGAACGGATAAGCAAATTTACATTTACTTCCTTAACGAGAAGGCAATAAAAGAAATCACTCCTTCATTATTGATCCAGCACACGCACACACAAGTTATAAATTCAAAGCAAGTAGAATTACTCATCAAAATTAATGAAAATATATTCCACAGACTTTTCAAAAACGATACAAAACATATTAAACGACAATAAAGGTTTAAAACATCTAGTTCAGACATAATCGATCGCGCACCTCATTAGTTATATTTATATTATAAGCAACAAAAGGGACAATCATCAGTTCATTTCCCTAAGGTAATTTGTTTTACTTCAAGATGAGACCGATCGTAAGCACTAAAAGATAGACTTGGGTATCCCAAAATCACTCTTCCATGTCGTTAACCAACCATAACTGTTTTCCACCGACACGTCATTAACATGTTTCAGAAAAAGAAAATTAATGTTAACATGTCTTGGACTGAAGCAAAAAGTACATAACGGAGAAAAGTTTATTTTTATAACTAATAAAAGTCCGGTTTATTTTAAGGAGGAACACCGGTGATTGTTAAAGTTGATTCAAAATTTATGTATTATACGTTTTTTTAATACTACAAAACTTATGTAATTGGCTAGACAGCTAATGAACATATGTTGATTTTTAAGCCTCGTTATTCAACAAGAATAAAATATAATAGGAAAACCCACTTTTATAATTATTTCAAGTTTGTATCAATACATATTTCAAAGGATATTCTAAAATAAATATTATACAGCTGAAAAATACCCAATATCAAATTGAGTCGCTGGATACAAAAACATTAATGTAAATTAAAATTTATTGCATTTTTGTATAGAAGAAATTTTCAAAATGGCATATTTTAAGAAGTTCTATTTTTCCTATTCGAATTCAAAATTTAAACCTATCAAATATCAGTAGGTTAGTTAGTAAACAACAAATTACTTAACAAATGACGATGACAAATATAAATATATATATTTAAATGTCTCAATAATTTATATTTTCTCCAGATCCTAGACAATCATTTCAATAAAAATGATTGACCTTGCAACTAAAAACTTTCATTTAAATTTCATTATTTTACTTTATATTATTACCAATTTCGGATGGTTCGAGGGATATTTTAGAAAGCAATAATTTATGAAAATATAAAAATAATGAGAAATTAAACGGAGAAGCAAAAGGGGGGAAGGGGGGGAAAGACTGATTTTAGATCGAAATTGCCAAACCTTCTAAAACATCCCACATACAAAATATTCCCGTAACTAAGCAAAAACAATGGGTCAATTAAACATTTTAATTGAGTTTAATTAATACATAAATCATACGAATGAAAGACAAATATTGAATGTTAAAATCAATGCATAAAACAAACAAAATGAGAGAACATTAATACTAACTTTTTTATATAAAATCATGAAACTTTTTTGACAAAGTTGTGATACATTAAAACTTTTAATAAAGGGAGTTAGATATTAATAGATAATATCCTGTTGTTGCATGTAATTAGAAGTTTCGAGAGCCTTCTCGATCTTATATCTAATCTCGCATTCAAGCAAGTATACATCCTATTTATCGTACAAAGACCTTTTTTTTTTTTTAGAAATATGAGTTTCACATTTGTTTCGGTTATCTCGTATTTTATTAGTTCGCTTATACAATTCCTCTAAGAAGGACGTGTAAGGCAACATACTTGAAAATTACGACTTCTTTTCTCAAAAGAGTTGTTGACGAAATGAATTACAGATGCAGTCTTCATGCAGGAATTATCATATTTTACTGTTGATAAAACGTGAAAATTCTGAAATGTGAGTTTCTTTTTATGAAATAACAAAAGGAAAAATAGGAAAAATAAAAGTAAGGAAAGTTCTCACAAATACTATATTATCACCACAGAAGTTGAAAAATTATTTTTATAAACGTTTCTTTGCCTATAGACAATTAGGGATTTTGAGACAAAAGCTGCATGACAGAGCTCTTACACTGGAAAAAAGATTTTATAGTTCAGTGTAAAATAATATTTACAAAAAAATTTGATTTTTTCCAAAAATGCAATTATTTAAAAGCCCTATATCTCCCAATTGCCAATTCTATCATATTTATATAAAATGTATTATGTTGAAAATAAAAGAAATACTTTAATACATCAAATATTACTACGAAATTGATATATTTCAAATAAGATTAATTTTCTAAAACTAAATAACCAAGAATCTTAATTCAATACTTTTACCAATGTAATTGAATTTTTTTCAAACCCTGATTATTCCTTCTCCCCATAAAATAAGCGCGACATATCTCTTAGAAAATAATAATTTTTAATATATATATATATATATATATATATATATATATATATATATATATATATATATATATACAGGGGTTGGACAAAAATATGGAAACACCTTTTAAAAAACATGTTTCTTTGCTTAATATGGTGTAGGAAACCCGTTGGCATCCAAAACAGATTGCAGTCTTCTCGGAATGGATAAATACTCATTAGCTTCGTTCAGTTACGTATTGCTTCTATAACACTGAAAATCTACTTTGAAATGAGCCTTTACAATAGAATAACAAATTCAAGCTTTTGTCTGGAAGCTTTATTTCATATAACTATTTAAAGATAATTTATTAATGGATTTTATTACAATGATTGCTCTTTTTTAAAAAAAAAGTTTGCAAAAAATATCAAAATACAGATATGGTATATTAAAGTACTTTTCATTGCCACATTCAAATTAGAGTACAATTTCTAATGTGGAACATATCTAAGAAAGGAATTAAACACAAAGAGAAAATTTTCCTTGCATAAATATTATTCAAACTGAAATTAAATTTCAAAAAAAAAAAAAAAAAAAAAAAAAAAAAAATAAACGTATCATTTAAAATACTTTTTGTTTTTTCCTGGAAGTAACTACAAACATATATAATCTAAATTTATTAATTTTCTAACACATAGCTTACTTTCTAAAAAAAAATTTGATTTTTTTTAATTTTTTAAGTGTTTAATTATAGAGTTGGATATTCTTAAAATTATGTCATTGATTTGTACCATGTGTTTATATATATATATATACACACACACACACACTCATTGGCAAAAAACTTCAGCAACATTCGCTTTTTTTTTTTTTTTTTTTTTCTCTGAATCCACGAAATCATCAGAGAGACGCAGAAATTCAGAAATGAGACAGCGTTTTGTATAGCTTGATGACGAAAAGCATAATTATTACACAAAATGAATGCAGCACGCATAGTACGGAATCAAACAGAAAGAAGACTTTATTGAACTCATAGTATCGTTGCACATGATAGTCTGTGTCCAAGAGGAAGAACAACAATCAGATGTTCCTTAGTAGGGGATATGTCCTCCTTTTCTGCAATTGCTTCGCACCAAATCTATCAATACTCAGCATCAAATTGTCCAACAGTTCTTGAGGTAGGCCTATTCGCTATCAGCATCTGTTTCGGTTGTTGGGTGTCATCTGGAGAATGTAATCGTGACATAAAGCATATCCCCAAAGCATCCCACACAAGTTATATGAAATTTAAATCAGGAGCCCAATCCATTTGAGTGGCATCATCACTTTTCCAGTGGCTATTAAACATCAGCAGTACGGTGTGGCCATGCATTATCATCAAAAATAAATCCTGGTTAAAGCACCTGAACAGATGCACATGGGGAAGGATCACCTCTAACAGTAAGCGATCTCCGGTTACAGAACCTCTATCGAAAACATGGAGCTCAATCCTCCTTTTGGTATAATGCCTCTCCATACAACTCAGGACCACCGTAACAGTCTCTTTCCGTGATGTTACTGGGATGAAACCGTGTCCCGACCTCTCCAAAATTAACTGACATTAAGAATCGTTTGTAGTAGAAACGACTCTCATCAGTAAAAGAGGACACGAATCCATTGATGATATGTCCAGTTTTTGCACTCCTTACACCATTCTAAACGGTGCCACCGATAGCCAACTTTCAAATGAAGCGTTCAGGGGTGACGGGCGAATAGAGCCCACCTTTGTGAAGACGTCTGGCTGATAAACTACGACACTTGTCGCCAGAGTTGCTGTACACAGTTATACAAAACAGTAGCTCAGTATCAGGTCATCCACACAGTTATTTTCTAAAGTGGCAACCACCAATTTTTCTAACAGCTACACTTATGGTCTATAGGCTTTCCAAGCGAGCGAAAAGACACTTTTGTTGATTCAAGAACTCTTCAGCTACAATGGCAAACTACCCTTCCTCCAGCTTTTCAGTCATTCCTCCATGTGTGAAGTCAGTTGGGTGATTTCTTCTAGTCATATTTCACAAAATAACACTTACAATGAATATCTTTAACTGCGCCAGCATTCATCATTTTATTGTGGTCTTAGTTTCGCGCGCCATTTGCGCGTTTTGCGATACCTCCACGTCTCGCCTATGTTCGTTCCCGACTTGTTTGCATACGTATTACTTTTCTACTGAATTGCGTGTTCATTTTACTGGTCATAAAAGGCCTATTTGTGCCTCTGCAATTTCTTGGTTATCTGCTAAAATTTATATTGCTGCTTAAGTTTTGCTCACCAGTGTATATAATTAAAATTAATAGTTCTATCTTTAATTAAGAAAAATCTAATTGTTCTCCTTTTAAAGAAAATTATGTTATTTATAATGATAAAAAATATCAACAGATTGAGAAGGAATATCTCAGAGTGGCCTGCTAATATAGTCCAGTTAATATATACTTACACTTTTATGAACGGACAACCGACTCAAAATTTTGATTTTTTGAAAAAACATGTAATATGAAACCTCTTCTGTTCTGAACATTTGGTACCAAAATTATAACGATACTGAAAATTCCCAGGTTATCGAGAAAAAGCGAGCTTTTATTTGTATTCTTTTATTGTTATTTTCAGCACAACTTCATTTTTCTCAGAACAAAACATTTTTTAACTTGCGCGTTCTCGGATACTATTTAAGATAAATATCAATATGAAATTTATGTATGTTCAAAATAGGTCTTTTTTATGACTTATATCAAATTTTAAACAAATTATTCTGAAAATCTTTTATGGGAATTTTAATTGGATTTTTTCTTAAAATTTCATATTTTTTTTAAAATTATTAAAAGAGTTTATTTTTCCTCTAAATTTCCTTAAAGTTTGTATACCTTTGAAAGATGAACTTTTCTTTATAAGGTAACATCAGTTTCTTAAATTTTGTCAATAATATACTTCAAGTCATGCGCGCAATAATGCGGGTACAATTTTGAAAAATTTCCAATATATTACAGCCAACAACTTTACTTTTTAAGAATTCCTTTAAATCTTATATAAATACGAACAAATGTAAATAAATATGAGATATTATTTGGTAAAAATTTCAATATTCTGCTTTGTTTCTTCCCAGTAAAATTATATTGTTTTGAAAAATGATATTTTTTTTTCGATACACGGACAAGCGTTAAAGAGTCCACCAGAGACCCTTGATAATAAATTTTACTTTATATCATTGACTAAATAATTTTTTAAAATAAGAATTTATATTTTAAACGCAGGTTATCATTTTGTCCTCCTTATTTAAATCTGAAACAAACTAATAAACTTCACACTTATAAAAAATTCATACAAGACAAGAATGTTTAGATATAAATTCAAAAGAACGTAGATCATGGAAGGTTGTATTTGCATCCATGCATTTGTTATTTTTTTTAACTAGTTTATAATAAATATTTTAGTTTTCTTAATTCTAAATTTCAAACTGGAGGAATTGGGTAATGGCTTTTAAGAATTAATGTTGCTATTTTGGCACCTCTTAAATAAAAGACAAAATGCTTTATTAAAATAAATAAAACTTTTGTTTTCTGTTTTTTATTTTTTAACTTTAGTTATCTTCTTTGTATTGAGCTGTTTTTTTTATAATGATTAAATTGTCTTTTGATTTTAGATTTTAAAATTCGATTGTTTGTTTTTCTTTTGGCGATTTCATTGTATTTGGCTTGTGATTTTAGGTTATTTCTATTCTTCTCTAGCTAATTACTGATTAAGAAAAGTTTGATCATTAATAATATAAAAAGCAGATTCCATTGTAGTAATCTAGAGCCAATTTATACAGCTTTATTTTCATTTTATTTTTGAAGAATTTTTCTTTTTTTAATTACCACTCATCCATTGTCTCTTCTATTTGTTCTTAATTTTTTTTTCCATAATTATTTTTTTTTTTAATTTTTTTTTCTATATATTTATTTTTTATTTTTAAGTAATTTTTTAAGTTTATACTATTTCTGTTCTTTCGATTTATTATTGCATAATATGAAATTTAGATCATGAATTCTTTTGTATTGCATAATATATTATTTATTTGCATTCTTGTTTTTATATTATATATATATTGGTGTGGGGATGTACAAAGGACACCCCTCCCAAAATTTTCTCGAGAAATTGAAATGTTTAATTCTTTTATTTCTCTATTATAGGTGTTCTAAACCTTAAACATAGAACTCATATTCAGCAGAATCTTGAATCTAATTTTCAACGGTTTTTTTTTCCCCATTAATTTTTTTTTTGATTTTTTGAGAAAGATATAAGTTTACTTCTTAGAAAAGATTCACAAGCACTAATCAGTTATGTGTGAGTCCATTAATTATTTTAATCATACATGAGAATGATGTTATCACAAATGGCAGTGAGAAATACTAGACAGTGTATGTTTTCAGATTTGTCAGATTGTAGTATTCATGTTTGAATGTAGGAGAAAATATCAGTATGTGTGAAAAGGAATTACTGGCACAACAGACTAGATCTTCTATGGAAGCTTTACAAGGTGCTTTATGTAGTTACTTTGATTATCATAACTGTAAATTTTGGTCACCTTGTATGCACTATAACATACTTGTACTTGCTGAAAGATCCATTTTCGAGATAATATTTTTTTAAGCATTAGAAACAATTACATATGGATTGGTTTAAATGGAATCTAGTATACATATATAAAATGAATCAGTAAGTGAAAAGTCATATATATTTTGCAAAAAAAATATTTGGAGAATAAATATAAATTTGTAATAACTGATATACTTGGGAATTTTTTAATTAATTATCATATTACTAATAATGGTACAAATTATCACTGTTTTTTTTTTTTTTTTATTTGCGAATGATCTTTTATTAATTTTTTGAATGATGTTGGATTCCATGATTCTGGAAATTTTAGGAGATAGTTTTGTAATCATTGTATTTTTATTACTCATAAATGATCTTTATTTTTGATAAAATTATTTCTGAACAGTTTTAAACAGAAAAAAATAAGACTGATGAGTCATATTCTTTCTTTTTTTTTTTTTTTTTTTTTTTTTTTACCAAATTAATTTTAAACTGAAATTAGCTTCTTTCAAGGTAATGATGATATGCACCACCAAAGAGTTAATTTCTCCGGAACGCCACTATTTATATATATTGAAGCACTCAATCTTACACAAAATTCAAATATTTTCTTAAAAGCTTCAAATTTAAGTAGGGATGATTTGGGAAAACAAACAATTTGAATATTTTTCGAAATGCAAGAAACTTCCGGTCCCGAATAAATACAAAATCCACAATACAGATTCATAATACAATTCGCTCTTATTTAAATACATATCAAAATAAACTCTCTTACTTGCTGTACAAATAGCAAAAAGCATCTGCATTGAATCGAAAAGAAAAACATGACAAGTGAAATTGGAAGCGCCTAGGGGAAGGCACAATGCCTGCATTGTGTCAACGTCTACACATCTACAAGAAAAAAATTAATTTTACAAGATATTGTCTATAAAGCAACAAACAATTTGTCGAACAAAATGGAGATGTCATAATATATATCTAATAATAACTTAAAAAATCTTCTTTTTTTTTTTTAACTTTACAATTGAGAGCGGTTCAGTAATTTCACATAAATTGTTAATAATTATTCCATTTAGAATTATTTAATGCGTACAGAAAGAATGGTTTATATGTTAAGTAAATACAGAGAAGAATGGAAAAAGAAAATCAAATAAAAACTGTTTTTAATAATAGAAATTTCCATTCGACACCGAGTAAAACAAGAAATTATTCTTAATATTCTAAGTTTTTCGATTCCATTTCTATTTTTTGTTCTCTTTACTTTATTAAAAGAAAATGATGGCTGGTTTTGAATATCAAATTGGAAGGTTTCTGTTTATATTTTTCAATACAAATTTTATTTACATATTAGATATTCTTGAGTTATTAATCAACGTGATGTATGGAAGACATCATCTTTTTCACCTCTTTATAGTACTATCATTTAGTAACTTTCTGAACTCGACATTTGATGAATTAATGTAAGAAATTCTTCAGCTCTTAGGACATCTTTACCTACGCAAAAATAAATTCATTGTTTGATCTTAAAACAATGTAAACAAGCCTTTTCTAACGACTTATAATAAGTACAAACTTCAGCCACTTTCTGTGATTATAAGTTCCATTTAACAACCAATTCCCGTGCACGATAAAAATTAGATACTCGTTCTGTCATCGAGAATGAAGCGGTTGAACTCTCCACGCATCAATTCAATCGGAGTTCATAAATCGCCCTCTAACAGGTGCACCATAATCGAAATAGTAATAAAAAATATTTATACTAAATATTTATAATTTCAAAAATGGCATTTTCTCATCGTAACTGATTGGTAATGAACAATTATACCAAAACTCTATATCACGAACGTATGTGGCAGACCTATTTAGATAGGAATATTTAATCTGCAGTATATTAATTAAAAATAATTTTTATAAAACCTATTTATCAGTTCACTAAATGTTTCCTAGGTCAAATATAATAAAATGTAAAACAGTAATCGAAATGCTTTTGATAGCTGTAACAGATATAGAGTTTTCATTTTTAATGCAATTTTAATTCAAATTGCATTATGATTCCCCTTTCTATCTTACCTCAAGTGACACTTTGAGTAATGATTTGTGGGACATTTCAACCAATGAACTCCATCAATCAAACATGTTCTATGTTTTTGAGAAGTTAATTGTTGGTTTATATAATCGAAACTATTCCATTAAATAATTCATAAAATTCCACAGACCATTAATACAATATACATTTTTAAATTCAGCTCTACATAATTTTCATCACTCATTTTATATTTTAACTTCTATAAATATAAATTTTGTAAAACAACGTTATTTCCCAAAAGCAATATCTCCATGCCTAAATTGAAAATGCAACACACAATAGCATGCAAAAATACAGAATGAATAAATAAAAGTAAATGGATTTATCAAAATTCGAACGGATAAGCAAATTTACTACTTCGCTTAACGAAGGCAATAAAAAGAATCACTCCTTCATTATTATTGATCACACACGCACACACAAGTTATAAATTCAAAACAAGTAGATACTCCATCAAAAATGTGAAAATATATTCCACAGACTTCAAAACGATAAAAACATATTAAACGACAATAAAGGTTTAAAACATCTTAGTTTCAGACATAATCGATCGCGCACCTCATTAGTTTATTTTATATTATAAGCAAAGGCAAGGACAATCTATCGCATTCCTTAGGCGAATTTGTTTTACTTAAGATGAGACCGATCGTCTAATTTTAAAAGATAGACTTGGGTATCCAAATCACTCTTCATGTCGTTAACCAACCATAACTGTTCCACCGGACACGTCATTACATGTTTCAGAAAAGAAAATTAATGTTAAATCGTCTTGACTGAAGCAGTACAACCAATATGAAGGAGAAAAGTTACTTTTTTATAACTAATAAAGTCATTTATTTTCGAAAAGATTTTACCGTGATTTTGTTAAAGTTGATTCAAAATTTATGTATTATACGTTTTTAATACTACAAAATCATGTAATTGGCTAGACAGCTAATGAACATATGTTGATTTTTTAAACCTCGTTATTCAACAAGAATAAAATATAATAGAAAACCCTACTCTTTATAATTATTTCAAGATTTTGTATCAATACATAATATTTCAAAGATATTCTAAAAATAAATATATACAGCTGAAAATACCAAACAAATTGAGTCGCTGGATACAAAGAACATGTAATGTAAATTAAAATTTATTATAGCTTTTTGCATATGAAGAAATTTTCTTAAATAATGCAATATATTTTAAGTTTTTTTCCTATTCGAATTCAAAAATTTAAACCTATTCAAATATCAGTGAGGTTAGTTAGTAAACAACAAATTACTTAACCAAATGAGGATGACAAATATAAATATATATTTACATGCAATAATTTATATTTTCTCCAGATCCTAGACAATCATTTCAATAAAAATGATTGACTATACAATTAAAAAGCTTTCATTTTAAATTTCTATATTTTACTTTATATTATTACACAATAATTCGCGATGGAGGGATATTTTAGAAAGCAATAATTTATGAAAAATAAAAATAATAGAGAAATATAACTTGGAGAACAAAAGGGGAAGGGGAAAGACTGATTTTAGATCGAAATGCAAACCTTCTAAAACATCCACATACAAAATATTCCTTAACTAAAGCAAAACAATAGGTCAATTAAACATTTTAATTGAGTTTAAGTGTACCAAATCATACGAAGAGACAAATATGAATGTTAAAATCAATGCATAAAACAAATAAAATGAAGAGAACATTAATACTAACTTTTATATATAGATCATGAAACTTTTTGAAAAGCCTTGTGATACATTGAAACTTTTAATTAAAGGGATTAGATATTAATAGATAATGCATCTGTTGTTGCATGTAATTAGAAGTTTCGAGAGCCTTCGCGATCTATATCTAATCTCTCGCATTCAAGCAAGTATACATCCTATTTATCGAATACAAAGCACCTTTTTTTTTTTTTTTGTTAAATATGATGGTCCATTTGTTTCGTTATCTCGTATTTTATTAGTCTCGCTTATACAATCCTCTAAGAAGGACGTAAGGAACATAATTTGAAAATTACGACTTCTTTTCAAAAGAGTTGTTGAGAAATGAATTACAGATGCAGTCTTCATGCAGGAATTATCAATTTTACTGCTTGATAAAACGTGAAAATTTGAAATGGAGTTTTCTTTTAATGAAAGAAAGGAAAATAGGAAAAATAAAAGTAAGGAAAGTTCTCTAAATACTATATATCACCACAGAAGTTGAAAAATTATTTTTATAAACGTTTCTGCCTATATGACAATTAGATTTTGAGACAAAGGTACTTGACTAGAGCTCTTAAAATCTGGAAAAAAGATTTTGATGTTCAGTGTAAAAATATTTACAAAAAATCTATTTTTCCAAAAATGCAATTATTTAAAAGCCCTATATCTCCCAATTGCCAATTCTATCATATTTATATAAAATGTATTATGTGACAAATAAAAGAAATACTTTTAATACATCAAATATTACTATCGAAATTGATATATATCTCAATAAGATTATTCTACAAACTAAATAACAGAATCTTAAATTCAATACTTTTACTAATGCTAATTGAATTTTTTCAAACCTGATTATTCTTCTCCATAAAATAAGCGCACGACATATCTCTTAGAAAATAGCACCAATATATATATATATATATATATATATATATATATATATATAACACATCAATCAATAACTCTCGAGACTAGCTTAGAGATGGCGCTCGTAGTAAACCAGTAACCAACTTTCACAGGTACTAACCTTTGGCGAAACGTGTCAAAATTTTTAAGTCGATCGGACCAGAAACAGCAGGTTATCGAAGTTGGAGTAAAGTCGTTTTGTAGTTTGTTTTGTCGGAAAAAAAACCGGTTCGTGTTCACCATGATAAAACATTTGTTTTTTTAATGGGTAAAACACCGATTACCAGCAAACAATGGATTGAAAAATATGCGGACTCTTGTCCATCAAAGCAACTTGTCGGTGGTTTATCGAGTTTCATGATGGGTCGTACCGACACAAATGACATGGAACTTATGGGTAACCTGTAGGAAGCCGTTACACCGATGTGGTGAAGTGACAAAATTACATAATGAAAGATCATAAGAGTGACTCCGTGAGATTGCTGAGATGACACAGATATCATATGGAAGTGTATTTGCGAAAAAGGTTTTGAAGTGAAGAGAGCTTTTTTCAAGTGGGTTACCGCGGTGCTTTCGATGGAACAAAGCTAGCAACAGAGTCGATGATTCAAGCTGTTTATGCGCTATTTACTCATAACAAAAGATTTCTTGCGAAAAAAAAAAAAAAGAAGAATTAGAGAGAGAGAGAGAGATTTGGAAAAAGCGTTGGAATTGTATCACCCTAAAAGGTGATTAACAAAAGGTGTTATGTTGATGAATAAAATGCAAAAATTTTGTTTTCAGTGTTAGACTCGAGTTATTGATCCGATGTGTTTTTATATATATATATATATATATATATATATATATATATATAATAGAGCTCTCATATATATATAACAATAATATATTAAAATTATTATATATTAAGATATATATATATGTTAAATATATTAAATTAATATATATTATAATATATTTATTTTAATATATAATCTGAAATAATGTTTTGTCTAGTGTTTATTGAAATGAAACAGATAAGCGGCAGTCGTTTCAGGTTTAGTCCAATAATCTTATTTCTTCAAGATGATACTACTATAGGAGATATTTGAACAAATTATTTTCATAAGTGATTCCAACAGACAGCTATGTGGGTGCAGTGGAATCAGGCAGTCTCCGAAAAGTTGCGTTTAGTCGGCAGAAATAAAAAAAATTGGGGGTCTTAGGCACGCTACTTGAAAGAGGAATCAGTATTTTAAAAAAAACAAAGAAAATTTTCAGTTAACCCTGGGAAATAAAAAAGAATGATTGACCTCAATGAGCTCCTACAAAAAATCTTGGTCAGGGTTATTGATATTGGGAAATTCAATAATTGTCTCATTTTTAAATTTTTCTAATATTTTTTTTTGGTCATGGCATGGGTAATTTAAAAAAAAAAATAAACGTTTTATCAAATCATTAAAATTCAAATACTTCAATAATATGGTTTTCTAACAACATGATACAACAATATCACAATCAATTGTAAAAATAAATACAATATGAGAACATCAGTCATAGATAAAAAAAAGTTTTCAGGAATAACAAATGAATTAAATAACGGAAAAATGTGCACAGAGCCTTTAAAAAGAAAATTGTCGACACACGCTAATTTGTTAATTTTTGATATGTGTAATGAAAATAGCATAAAAACACACTAAATATAAATATGCATCAAAAGATACTGTCCCTATGAAAAATATACTCGAATTTAATAAATTAAGAAAAAATTTTTTCTTAACAAAAAAATTATTTTAGAAAATTAAAGCTATAGAATTCAAATGAGGATTCATACTTCTTTCATCAACTCTGATGATAATTATTTATCTACTCTAATCTTTTCTTCATAGAATAGAAGTATGTAAAGAAACAGTAAGTTCTTAAAAAAAACCACACATACTATTCCTAAAAAACAAAACCAAATCAAATCAGTTTTTTTAATGAACCTTTGATTTTTAATCTTTGTTAAGAATCATAAATTTATACACTAAAATTTTGAATAATAAAAAAAAAAATTACGTACTTGAATCTCTTCATGGTATTTCTACTATTAGACACATCCTGAATACAATTATTTCCCTCCTAGAATAATCTATGGTTTGTTTATTTCTACGCAATTAATAAGAAAATTTCGATAGTGTTCCTCTTCACAATACACTAAGTTACCTTTTGAAGAGCAGAAGCGAAATGTAGGGAAATAATTTCATTTTCAAGCAAAGTCTTCCCTCCTCGTCTTTTTTTTTCACATATGACCTGATGTATGGCATCAAATTTTTTATTCCTGTAAGGTGACGTTTATAAAATTCACATTTTTAGTGAAGAACAACTCAGATATGATGAAATAAATTACTTTTATTCAGTTTCCGCGCCTGCCATCCTGGCGATGTTATTGGTGTGGTTTCACAAAAATAAAACAGTCTCGTAATAAGTAATGGAAGTTTGATTTTGTGTGAACGATTCTCGCCGTATTTTTTATGTGTTTATAATTTCAAGCCTGCAAAGCACGCAAGAGTTGAGTGTCCTCTACACAGTAAGTGTCAGCAGAGATAAAGATAGAGCGCTAGATCAAGCAGAACACTTATTTATATACTAGGAAAGAAAAAGGGTTTCAAAATAATTTTGTTATTCACTAAATTAGAGACTCGTGATATCTCTATAACATCGATTCCACAGAGGAAAATCATTATTAAAAAAAAAGGGGGGAGAAAGACTTGTGGTGCTAGAATAACTGAATAAAAAATAAAGATGTTTTATAGGTATAACATATTCATTCTTTTAAAGATTTTGTAGAAAGCACGCAAGTCATAAGTACCATTATCTGATTCACTCTATCTCTATTTTGATTGTTGACGTCCAACCATCTCTTCAGCTGAAAAATTTACAATTCAACATATTTTCTGCATAACGTAATGATAGACAGAATCATTATGCTAACTTTAAGCTGAAAAAATTATCACACAATTCTAAATGTTTTATTCCAAAATAGTTCTCCCTATAAAGCTGTATAATGTAAGATATATCTGTAGAAGTTTCTTCAACCACATAAAGGAATATGCGCTAGCTTTCGGAAAAATATTCAGTAAAAAAATAAGATGGAGTTAAAAATTCAGGACTACAGCTACATCTTTCAGAGCAGGACTGTCTTCTGTCTGTGGTGAAATTGGTCGCTTTCATAAAGACCAGGCAGATACAATACAAGAAACTGCTGTTGAAAAAAAATTAAGTAACCAGTTCTAGATAATCAATGTTTAAACAAAACTCATAATTCTTAATTTACCAAAAGTGAAACATTCCATATTCTAAAAAAGAAAGGAAGCAAAACAACATTTGAATGCCAAATAAAGAAATGGGAAGATACATACAATAAAAATCTCTGCATAGTTTTACCGAGCGGGAATTTTTATAAGTTTGTTACCATAACGTCGTCAGAGGATTGAGAATGCTATAAATGTTTACTTCTTAAAGTTGGCGAAAACTGTTGAGAGCATAAAGAATGTAATGTTGTTGTTAACACAAAAAAAAGTAAATAAGTAAAACACATAAAACTATTATATTTTTTAAACAAGTGAAGAGTCAAAAAGAATGAAAAATGGATGAATTCAATGCACGAATAGTTCTAGCATGTGCATTCTACATGATTGATACGACAAAATTTGATGGGGAAAAAGGTATTATTCCATTAAGGATCTTTCTATTTAGTAGCAACAGGGAGGGTGGGGGAAGAGAGATAGAATTGTGGAGTATATTTATGAAAAAATTGAATCATGATCAATCTATAAATCAATAGTAGCACGGAATCTGCCATTGAGTTTTTTTACAGGAATATATAGAAAAAATTCACAGACGGTAGTTACTAAGGTTTTCATGTTTTGTAAAAAAGAAAAATTAAACTATATATAACCAGAGGCTTTTACTTTTTCTGTGCATATTTTCTGACCATTAATATTCGCATTTGCTCTCAAAGTGATAATTTTCATTAGAAAAAAATATATTTTAAACCTACAATTCTTGTTAATATTTAAAAAGAATAGCGCAAGCAGCATTTTCATACCTATGAATCAAAATGATAAACATTCAAAAAACATGTATCAAGGCCAAGATATGATAAACGAATATCCTTCCATTGAAAGGTCTCCGATACTTTGCAAAGTAAAGGACACCTGGTCTGTTATAGTTTTTGCAGAAGATCCTTGAGATAGTTATAACAGCTGCATATAAATGCACTTTTGGAGTCAAAACTTCACATTATACGGAGTTATACGAGAGGAAATATTTGCATGTTCATGGTGTTTCATCTTTGACTCTGAAATTCAAAATAATGAGGCTTTCATCAACAACCATCTATAGGGTCATCTGATATACATCAACAGAGTTGGAAGACCTTTAGAATCAACGCGCCATTTTTTCTAAAAAGATGTTTAATGAAGGTCATAGACGTGCCGTCAAATAATTTTGACTTCGTAATATGTGGAAAATAATAGTACTAACGATTAACTTAAAACTCTTTTTTATTTACTAAAAACAAAAAAAAACATTTTTGCAAATAACTCGGTTATACGCGTAATCAAATTAAAGTAACATTAGTGTGACATCTGTTTTGCAGATTAGTGGACATAACTACATTAGGGTTATAAGAACAGTTTTCGCTAGAATGCTGAACTGAGATCATCTGTCAAACGATTTCAAGAGAGTTTTTAATGTTATTCATCTCTGAAAATAATGACTCGCAGGCATAGGTAGATGAAAATATGGTTAAATAGCACGAGCCAGCTTCTTCAAATATAAATGTGTCTGGCTAACGAATTATATGTTTCCAAAATTTTGTTATTGCCTTTTTACTTATATTGTTTGTCAATCTTGTTCCATTCAATTCTTTCCTGTTTCCAATAATTTTTTGAATTCATGTGAACTAGACTGGAAATCAATCTGCTGCATTTCAAATTCACATTCAAACAATCAGTAAGTGACAAGTTAAGTTTATCAAATTGAAGTCGGATCAGAGTACATAACAAACCTTGAGTGCTTCTGATATTCTTCAAATGAGGAAAATTCTCGTTGAATTCATTGAGAAGGATCACATCAAAATTAAATTCTTCGTAACTGTTTCTTCGCCTGGTTCCTCGCAACAGGGGCAATTGAAAAGTCCTTCAGGCCTGATACATAGATTGGCTGCTAGAATTAAATCATATGTTTTTAGTTAGCCCTAATCCTCAAAAGATGCGTGTAAATTTGACAGCTGTCGGATCATTAGTTTGTAAATTATAGCATTTTGGTGAAGTCAACCATTGTGAAAAAAATGGATAAAGGAATTTCGCGTGTTGATAAAATATATTGCTTTTTTTGAAGGGAAAAAATACAGTTGAAGTCAAAACTGGCGATGCGAGTTTCCGGACACTACCCCTAGGAAAATTCAACCATCAAGGATTGGTATGATAAGTTTAGACGTATTGGTGAAATGAGCACCGAAGAGGTGAACGCCCAAAAGGAGTTGTTAAACGAACAACATTAAAAAAAAAATCCACAAAATGATTTTGAATGACCGTAAATTGATAATTGATACTAAATAGCAGACATCTAATATATCAACTGAACGTGTACATATATCATTCACGAATATTAGGTAAGAGAAAGCTCTGTGCAAAGTGGGTGCCGCGCGAGCTCACTTTTGACAAAAAAACAACGACGAGTTGATGATTCGGGCAGTGTTTGAAGATGATTCGAAGCGTAATAAACGATTTTTGCGTCGATATGTGACAATGGATGAAACATGGCTCCATCATTTTCACTCGAAGTCCAATCGACGTCATCCAGTGGACACACACGATAGACCCGGCCAAAGCGTGGGAAAGCAACTGTGGCTGGCGCAGTTATGGCGTCAGTTATATTTTGGGATGGATTTTCTTGACACCTTGAAAAAAGGAAGGACCTATCAACGCGACTTATTACTGCGCTTATTGGACCGTTTGAAGTGAGAATCGCCGAAAAAACGGCTTCATTTGAAGAAAAAAGAAAGTGCTGCTTCAACAAGACAATGCACCGTGTCACAAGTCAGTGAAAACGATGGCAAAATCCATGAATTGTTGGCTTCCATTCCACTCGTATTCCTCTAGATCTAATGCCAGCGCAATTTCCTGCTCTCAGATCTCAAAAGAATGCTTTAAAGGATTTCGTCAAATAGAAGAGTTGGTCCGGAGAAACTGAGGCCTATTTTGAAACAAAGGACAAATCGTCACAAAAATGGTATCAGAAAAGTTGGAGGTCGACTATAATCAGCGTATTAACCGCATGGAGAATTATGTTAAATAAAAAAAACTAATTTTGCCACAAAAAAAACTATTTTACATATGGTAGGCCGGGACTTTCAATTGACCTGTTATCGTGCAATTGCAGTTAAACGTCAAAAGCGCGAATGAGATCTATCATAACGATAACCTCTTTTACTTATGGCGAAGTTTCAGGTTCAATTCCATTGAAACGTTGGAATATGTCTGGAAAACAACATCATTGAAAACCCATGACATCCAACAACTGTAAGTATTGTCTTAATTTTTTTCCCTCATTTCGTGGTCAGAAACAATCTGATTTCTTCTCGCAATCAACAAATCTTTTGAAGTACGTTCCACGCGGGCTGGCTCAACCAGCGAACATTATGCTTTACATCAGTAAAGCCATATGCTACCGAGGTACCTTCGTTTTAACAAAGCATTCATACTTTCTCTTTATTTAAAGCCTTCAGATGAATTGACTACTCTTGTGACTACCGCTATAACATTATCATGAGATGTTAAATCATCTTAGCACACAAGGTTTGTTGCGAAATGCAGGTAGAATTCAAAAACAATCTTCTACGTCTGTTTTAAATAAACTTATGCTTTTTTTTTCCCACCATATTTGAACACCATCCATTTGTTGAAAGAAACAAATTTTTTCAAATCATTTTTCTCAAAAGCGAGATTTTTACGAACGATAGCATATATATGTGCCCTTTGTCGTACTTAGCCACGATGTTATCACAATTAATTCTTCCTTACAATGACGTTTTCTGCAATCGACAAAACAGCTAAATGTAAATGTTAGTGACATCAGTGTTTTGTCTCAACCATAGTGAGAAAAAGAGCAGAGTTAATGTCAATTTTTTAGTTGATTTGCTAGTCATTTAGCAGTTTAGATTCTTTCTATTGAGTTTCTAGATTGAGGAGTACATTTGATGCGCTGAAATTATCTTATCCTTGATATCAAGAAATCATCAGGCAGGGTGCGCATATGCTCCAGCTTCCTTCAACTCCCTCTGAAAGAAGTTTATGCCGATGGAATGACTTTGTCAGCCGAGTAACTTGTTGCGCTCGTATAACAATTTGCCAACATATTTAATCATTTATTGCATTTGCAATTAATTCCTCCTTAGCTCTGTTTCGTCTTTTTGACTAACAAATTTGTGGTTGTTTCAAAATGATGTTTTCGAGACAATGCTCTAAATACCATCAGTTCCATGAACATAAAACACACACTACTTTGTCTTTTACACTAATCATGACCAAATTTCTCAGTCCACGTGTTGAAATTCTCTGTACAATTATTACCTTAAACTTTTTTTTTTTTTTTTTTTTTTGGGAACAAAAATAATAACAGCTAAAAAAATCGAAATATAAAAAACAAACTTTAAAATACAGTTGTGTCAAGTTTCTGTTGAAGGAGACGATGACATTCATTTTATGTAAGCAACCTCAAATGTGCATGGAAAAACCTGCAATTCGCTAAAATCCCGGAATTTAACTTTTAACTTTAAATCAGGTCCATCAGATGAAATTATGGAGATGGAGATAAATCCCTAATTGGGCTTTTCTTAGCAATAATTTCGTGCAACATTATGGAAAAACAGCTTCCCAACAAACCTATATACTGAAGCAATCAGGAAAGTTACTTGTCACGTAACATTGCATGAATATTACTTGTTCCTTATCACATACATGAATATATATATATATATATATATATATATATATATATATATATATATATATATATATAATATTCCAAGCTATGAAGATTTTTGGTCAAATGAGAGCTGCTTCACAATAATTATACAGTTAAACAAATGCCAAAAGAGATTTTTGAGGATTTTAGTCTCATCTTCATCTGAATGATAACAGCTTACAACCCCGATGAAGA
>BMAW01064715.1:1173536-1195665 GCA_019974015.1 Nephila pilipes | reverse complement strand
CCCCGAAGCGATGAAGAAAATTTCGACAAGCTGTATAAGGTTTGCCCTTTATTATCTCGTCTTTCAGAGATATATGAGAGCATATTTAGGTCTGGTAAATGTCTAATTTATGATAAAATTCAAAGGCTGCAGCTCATTCAAGCAGTACATGCCTAAAAGGCCTATAAAACGAGGCTACAAGGTATGGATGCGCTGTGATGAAAGTGGGTTTAGGTGCCAGTTTAAAATTTACACGGGCAAAGTGAAAGATGTTGAAAAAAATTTGGCGAAAGAGTGGCAAAATCATTAAGTGAAAAACTCTATGGAAAAATCCACAGGCTATGGACAATTTTTGTTACGTCTTACGAATTTTCCTGATTTTTAAAAACTTGAAGTGTCTATTGCTCAAGTACAGTGGAACTTTCACAAAAAAAACTTTCCCAAAAAATCTCATAGAAAACAAAGAGAATGGAAAGAGGAGAGTTTAACTGGACAGTGAGTAAAGAAAATATTGTTTGCGTGAAACGGAGAGACAAAAGATGCGTTTCACTGCTCTCCACCCAAAACGATCATGTGAAAATTATTTCAGTACAAAGGGCGGAAAAAAGGAGATGAGATTAACATGCTTTGCCCACAAGTTGTAGCTGATTACAATAAAAATATGGGACTCGTGGACCACTTCGATCACCAAAAAAGTTTGTACGAAATAACCGCAAGAGTAGAAAGTAGTGGCACCAATTTTTTTTCCCCCATTTTTTGGACACTGCCATTGTAAATGCATTTATTATTTACAAAGTGCTACCGAATTCATGCGTAGATCTGAAAAAGATGAAAAATTTCAGATTGGAAATTATTCGTTGCCTGATGATTATGGGAAATGTAAAAGGGCAACCCAAAAAACGGTTGTCAAAAGGTTCAAGTTCTGCTCTTATCAAAAAACATAAACCTAATGTACCTGATGAAAAGAGGTTACAAGATGTGAAACATCTACCCATAAAGTTGCAACCGAGGAGATGTGTTTTTTGTAATGCAACTCAGAAACCTCATATAACACGGTGGATGTATGAAACATGCAATGTTGGACTATGCATGTTGCAGAAAGGCATTACATGTTTTCAAAAGTTTCGCAGAAAAACTAAATAAATTTCAGGTTTCTTTTTTTTTTTTTTTAAATTTTATTTTATATCTTCTAATACGTGAAGATGTACTTTTTAGGGGTATTTCTTCCATAATGCTCATATTGTTTATATTTTTCTGATATTTTTTGCACATATTTCTTGTATTTAAAAAAATCTCTAATTTTCTATACCATTCCCTTAGTTAAAAATTCAAAGCAGATAATTAAAATATTCTTTTTCTGAAAATAAAATTGTTTGACTGAATAATTATTATTATTATAAACTTCTGAGTTAAGTTATTGCAATATTTTTAAAAATGTTGCGCATTTCTTAAATTTTCTTAGATTTTAAATATTTATTTATTATTTTATTTTTAATAAATTATAATTATTTGTTAATGTTATAACGTATTACAATATTGCAATTGTTGTTTTCTTAATGTATGCTCGAGTAAAGCAAGGTGGTAAGTGAATGTACGAATTAAAATGTTCCTGGTGGGCGCCATTTGCAGTGTACAAACGCCCCCCTTCTCCGAACCGTGAACTGCAAATTTTTTTAAAATCGTATTTTCCTTATCTGTATAATCAATGTACCTACCCTGCCCGTATAACTTTTTAAAAAAATATATAATAATAACATTACGCCCCTCAAAGGGTTAAATCGGTTATTTCAAATCATAATAATATTCAACATATAGTTTATTGGAATTTACAATTGTTTATTAAAATAACAATCCAAGTCATTTTATATATTCGTTTTTAGTCCCGTTACAATAATGCTTTTAACTTTTATTTCACAACAGAAAAGAATTTGTGCAATAACGTGGGCCAAAGCTTCAGTTCCAGATATATGAGAAATATAACAATATTCAAAAAATCTATATCGTTTTCCAAGACAAAAATTTCGAATTTCGTTGAGTTATTTTAGTTCTTCAGAACACACACGTCCCGTTTCTTCCCATAGAGGTAATCACATAAAAACCCCCCCCCCCTCGATTTTAATCCGATTCTTCAAATTACCAAATCGAATAATTTGTTGAAATACAATACAAATAAACGGTTCTTCCATTTCTTTTTTTAAAGAATATGCCTTGGTAATTAAAAGAATCTAGTCATATTTCTTTACTTTTATAGTAAAAGATATAGTATGACTTCTAATAGCAATGTATGATTTCCTTCATAATAGTTTAACTCGCTCATGCGACTCAAGAATTAACATCACAAGAGTAATTATTTGTATTACTTAGACAGATATCTACAATTCAAAACATTTTTAGTTGTACTTTTTAAATGATACTATTTAAATGCTGCATCACTTGTTTTATACTGACTACCGAAATAATATGTATGGAAATTGTTAAAGCCGTTTTCTTCAGAGTTGCACATTTGCTCTTACAATTTTATCGTAATCAGCAGAATTGTTTAATTAGGTTATCTTAAGTTAAATTGGTATATTATGATTCTCCTTCCTCCCAAAAAGTCTAAAGTTACGAATGCTTAACAAAACGAAATACAGGGTGATTATAAAAAAAAAAAATTCAAATTACACTATTTAGACCCAAAATAGAGTCAATTTTGATAAACGATGTCGTTGGAAATTGGTACATTCGTGTACGTTATATGGAATATGGGGGAAAGAAATCTGCAATAAGAAGTAATAGTTCAAATTTCAAACACCAAGTAAGAAAGCGGCGCATGAAGAACAAAAACACACACACAAAATTTAATTTAATCACAGCATATACTATTCAATGCGCATTTCATTTGCATTACACATATGTTCAAAGTGTGTTGTAGCGTGTTGAACAGAAGTGCGAAGGGTTCTCGATACAACTGCAGAAATATGACGTATTATATATTTGCTTTCATTTCAGGCAGTCCGCATGTTTCCTACTACTACAGGAATCATTGCAACCAGAAGTCACAGGAATTCAAGTACAGAGGAAACCAGAAAGCCAAAAAACTGCTCGAAGTTATCCGATCATCTCCCTAGTGGGTATGAAGCAGTGCCGTCAACGGTCGGGCAATGTGAGGTGGAGAATCATCTCGCATGAAAACAAGTCTCTAAACACTCTTATCCTCATACGGCATGAATGACTAGGTTGCAATAACGGCATCCGTAATGGAACATTTTGGAAGGCCAGGAGGAGTGTGTTCTCAAAGAAAAAGGGACAAAGAATGAAATCAGCTGTAATACCGCACCATACAGTAATGTAATCAATATGCAGAGACTGTTCATGCACAACATTAAAATTTGCAGCACCGATACGCGATAATTCTAAATATTCACTACTCCACCTAGGATAAAAGGCGCCTTGTTCATATAAAGTTCTAAGCCCATTCAACAACTTAGCGTTGAAAAACATTCTAGCAAATTGAGTACGTTTTGAGTACTGCAGGCTTCAGAGATTGCACAACGTGGATCTTGTACGGATACTGCTTTAGAATGGATCGAAGAACTTTCGTACTGTAGACCAATGGCACTTTTCACGCAACACTTCTAGAGCACTCGTCGAAAAATAATTTGAACCGAGAGCTTTTTCGATCACGGCAAGAGCGACTTCTTCCACAATTTCATTTGAAAGCCGTTTCCATCTTCCTCGCAGCACTACTAACTATCCTGTCTCTTCGAATTTAGTAATTATCTTTTTCAAAGCCTGCCTCGTCTGATTTTATGGCGTTGGCTATTGGCTTTCAAATCATTCCAAATTTGCATCACGTTCTTTCTCTTACAAGAAAACCGACATCAGTCAAAATTTGAACTATTATTTTTATTTCAGGTTCCATTTAATGAATATATACCATGTTTCATCGAAATCCATCTATCAGAATAGAATCTTTGTAAATCTAAATAGGATAATTTTAACTGCCCAGTACATGAGTTTTAAAAATATCCATACTAATCTAAATCATTAAACAGGCAACATTTTGATAATTAATGCATGTCCTGGGCAACATGAAACCAATATCCCCACTCAATACCCCGCAATATTAATGGGTAACCTACACGAAAATTTTGAGCGGTTGCCAGAAATTTTGCCTTAAAATTTTGAGGGTTATAAATCGAGAAAACGATGCAGTAGTACGATAATAACTTTTATTATCCAAAGAAACAGGAAGGGGGAAACTAGGCATAAGAGGAATTCACACTTTCGTGAAAAACAAATGAAATAAAAAGGTGACACCGCAGATTAATAATGTGTGGTCACTTCTGACAGCAAGGCACGCTGCACAACGATTTCCCCTTCTTGTCATGACATTGTAGATGAGTTGTACACTCCAATAATTCCAAACGTCACGAAGAACTCTTTTCAGCTGTGAAAATGAGCATGATGGATGCAGAAGAGCAGCGAGTTGTCTCCCGAACATATCCCCCCATGCTCGATAGGATTCAGATCATGTGAATGAGCAGGCCGCGACATGTCGTCTATCAGGTTATCACGATGACTGAGTGAGTGAGTGAGTGAGCGAATGTAAAGTTTATTGGCGCAAGAGCCAGATATGGCTATGCTGTGCCAAACAAGATTAAACTGTGGTCTAGACGTGAAGTTGAAAAAAAGATAAGTGATTGACAAGAAGGAGGGTCGAAAATAGAGAAGGATCGCTAGGGTATCCCGGGAGTGCGTCACCCGTGTTTACCAAAGACAGTAAACCCCATGGGAAAGAAAAAGATCACTAAGGTGCCTCGGGGTCATGATGCCCGTACTTACCTGAAGAAGGTTATCACGATGACAAGGCGCGTTTTACAATTATATGAAGTCAGGACCGACAGCACCACGAAAAGTGCAAACATAAGGCTTAAGAACTTCATCTCTGCATCTTTCAGCAGTCACAAATCTCATCTCAAAGATATAGATGTATGCTCAACGGTTCAGCATGATGCTTAATCGCATCATGACACCAACCGCTAGTCGGTTGGTTAGTTGGTTGGTTGAATAAAATTTCTGGCACTGAATCCTCCAAGGACATATTGAGCCAAACACACTGCTCGTTGCCTGGCCTAAAGACCAACATAACAGAGTCTCGTGTTAACAGTTAGTCTGGAAACTCATACTACTTTAACGGATGTCAGCGCTGCTGAACTCAGTTCTCTAGTACAACTGTCCTTCTGACATGTATGCTAGAGAGTCGGATATCGGTTTTGGCGAACAGATGCGACTCTCAGCCTAGGAGATACTGGTCGTCCGTGATCATTTTTTCCACTTTGAAACCTTTGCAACAGTCTTGAGATCAGATATTGAGGCACATTCAGAATTTGAGACACTTCGGTTTGAGATTGTATCGATTCGAGCATTTTAATAGTTTTCGCAAACATGCCCAGTTGTCGTTTTTGAAGTATCATTCGCTCCTTTTAATCGTTAACAACATTCCTTCGCACATGAGATGCGCGAAACCTATCTAAATTGTTTATGCTACTAGTTCATCCACGTAGCGACGATTCAGTCGACGACTGTCGACAGAAATGTTTTGCATAAAGATTCAAGTATCACCTTCAGCAGATGATTCTCCACAAGTTATTTCGAACAAATTCGCCCATATTTATTCACTTTTTTTAGCATTTTTTGAATCATGCCTAACTTTTGGACACCAGTATTGTTCCGAGTTTTTCTAATCATAGAATATATTCAAGCAGTTCAGCTTTTCAGCCCACATTACATATACTTATTTCGAAATGATAGTTAACAAAAGAACCATTTTCTTTTAAAAGCAACAAAAAATATCAATCGTACGACATTTCATAATAATACCTTAATTTGAATGCGATATTATGCATTGTAAATATTCCAGAAAATGTTAACAGTTTCAGTTGTTGTTACAGTTGCACAGTTGTTAACAGTTTTATACCGAATTGGATAAGATTTTTACAGACTACAAATCATTCCTATGATAACTAATGTCGGATTCAAATTAATAATATTAGTCAAAATAAGATGAATCATGTATCATTTAATGGATTTTCATTTTGAATTAGGATTTGCGATTTATTTTTCAGTTTTAGACATAAAACGCAAAAATGATTTTGACAAGTGTTTAGTTTTGGAAGAAATCAAAATATTAATTTTTTGGAAGCATAACAGTTTTGATTACAATTTGTGTGATTTCTTTTTTTTTTTTTTTTTTTTTTTCCCAATGACACAAGAGATCCTATTTCGATTGAATTAATCAACAGGAAAAATACGATTTGTTTCTTCGTAAATTTTAAACTGGTTACAATGGCATGTTAACGGGCGCAAAATATTTAGAGATCATAAAGATCGTAATACCCGATATTGCTGAGAGCTTGCCGTTACTTCAACTCCGGAATATATGACAGAGCGCCTTCGCACAAGACATCACAAGTGAAGCAGTATCTGGTGGAGACATTCAAGGTTTAAATAATCGGGTATGATGGTTTCGAAGACTGGTCTCCACGTTCATTTGACCTTGCTCCAATAGACTTTTTCCGGTGAGGTTCATCAAACAGCAGGTGTATGCAATCCCTCCGTCAATATTGCGGGACCTTCGACGACTCATTACGGATCCTTGTGGTAACATATTACCCACTATGTTTAAACGTGTACAACGTGGAAGTTCAAACAAGAATCAAAATGTGCAATGCAACTGATTGGAAAAAGTTTGAAAATCGAAAATAAATCGGGGGTTAAATAAGTAACAATTCGCAATAATACTGAGTCTTCGCATAATTAATTCGCCTCCAAAAATTAAATTTTTCTTGTGTATTTTGAATAATTGATATAAAACTTCAGTATTTTTAACAAATCCGTTATATAACATTATCTTAATTTATTCGTAGTCGAATGTCCAGGAAATTATTGAAAATGCGATCAGATTTTAAAATAATAGTGTGATACCACTATTTTTTGTAAAACAATATTGATTCCATTTCTTTTTTAGATCTGCTTTTTTGCATGATAAAGAAGAAAAATCTTAAGTTTTGAAGCGGCATGAGCTTAATTTTACACAATGATTATGAACAGTAACATTTTATGGATATAATACAGTATTATATTTATTACATGAATTACAATTATTCTTTGATAAGTGGATTAATCATTAAAAGGATAGATTTTAGCGGTCATTTTAGCTTTCATAACTAATAACAAGATAAAAATAAATTAATAAACTGATTTACTGAATATTAAATTGAGTATTTAAATCTTTAAGCCCAATATGAATGAAACTCCCAGTGGATAATGGATTCCTGTCCATTTTTTTCTACACGACATCCAAACAATTTAGTTAGCACTTCGTTGTAACTTTTACAAATATTGATACATAATGTTTTCTCTATAAATGGGTAAACCGCTACAAGGATATTATTCAAATACTCTTACGCGCATTTACTTAAAAATGTTCTACAATATAGTTACGCAAATAGATAACCTTTACTAGACAATAAATTTTCTAATTTAAAAAACATACTTTATGTTAGGTCTTTTCACCAAAGTACGGATATTTTATCTCCCAATTTATTAAATGCATCATGCATTTTAAAAATCATTTTTTCCTTTACAACGCGTTCTCGCATCTTTCCCTCCTCCTCACAACTGTCTTTTCCAATCTGAAGATCTAAATTACGAGGAAGAAACAAACGGCAGACAGAAACCTCAGTAGACGATTCAGCTCAACAAAAGGATAAATATAAAGGCTGCTAACAAATATTATTTCTACTACTTACTGTTATCAGGTTGCCCATTCCTTTCTTTTTCCTTCTGCTTCGCTTCTTGTTCCATGTTCAGCGACCTGTGAAGGGAAGAAAACAAAATAAAAAAAAAACGTGAAAGGTTTGATCAGCAACTCACAGAAAAGAATGAAATATGACAACAGAAAAGACTTTAATAGAAAATAGCTTTTTATTCGCCAAAGCACTCGTACATTAGCAACACTTTTTAAACACCAGTAATTTAAAATATAATTGTAAAGTCTGCGTTGTTCTAGTCGGAAACATACAATCCGTTTATAAAGAAATGTATAAGTACCATGATTGTCTTCGACAAAATCCGACATAAGAACTCAAATGCAGAACATTTTTTAGACAGAAAATAGTTCAATAATAACTCTTTTATTAAACGTAGAAATATGCTTTACGATTCGCAATTTAGTAAAACATAATTCTCGATGTTTGCAGCAGCATATATTTCGAGTTAAAAAAAACAGAATAATTACCACATGCTTAAGAAAAACTCCAACTACCTTAATTGGAATCAATACAAGTAAAATAAACCATATCAAATTATTACATCAAAAACAAAAATTATTTTACATAGAAAGCAAAGGATCCAACAACATTTTGAAAATAAAATTTTAAAGATTCAGAAAGAAAAGCGAAATGATTTGTCAAATTATAAAAGCTCATTAAAGATGAACTCAATTATATGTATTAAGATCTGATCAAATAATAAAACTAAAGTAAACAAATTGCAAAGTTTCTGCAGAATTTAAAATTTTCTTTTTGACAATTTTCTAATATAGTCGAACCTATTATAGTGAATTTAAGCGGACTGAATTAAAAATTCAGTATAACTGAAGGTTCAACTTTTCCCAATTTTATTGAAAACAATTAATGTAACAAGAAATTTGCTAATATAAATAATTAATTACATAAATATTAACTATAAATAGATTTTCAATGCTATATATCCTTAAGGTCTTACTGTTTTACATATTAATAAAAATTTGATTCAAATTTATAAACAAAATAATAAAGAATATTTTTACGAAAATTATGATTATAATATGCTCAATGTTTCCAATAAAGTTAGTACAAGAAAAAATAGTAGTAGACATAAATGGATAATGGAAAAATAGTAGAAGACATGTATGGACATAAATATTATTAAAGAAAAAAAAATGATGAATTTGAAAAGAACTTCAATATTAAAAGTATTAAATACTTTCTTTTTGGTATGAAGAAAAGTAAAATTAATATTTTAAGGGATTTTGTTACTAATGTAAAAAATTAGATAGTACTTGTCCACATACTGTTAAGAACATACTTACATTTTTAATTAATAAATATAAAATTAATATTTGTAATAACGATAGAAAAAAAAAATAGAATACTATCGTATTAAATTCATGAATAAATCTTTTGATAAAATAAGCTTTAACAATATTAGTAATAAGAATAAAAAAATTATTTCCAATTAATAATATGAATATTAAAAAAGCTTTAAAATTTAATAAAAATATGGGACGTTTGATTTATGATTATACTGTAAAGATTTACAGAGTAATAATGCTCTTAAATGTAAGGAATAAAAAGAATATATAATAGAAGAATACCAACATGTGATAACTGGTAATTTAAATATTGTTAGGGAAAAAAATCTTAGAGATAGTATGAAGATAAAGATACAGGTTTCAGACTTATAAATTCTTAAAAATTAATAAATACATTAAAGAAAAATTAATGAAGACATTGATAATTTTTAAACTAATTTGGACATTAAATGTAATTTACCTATTAAAACGCTTTTTAAAGAATATAAATTTTATATTAATGAAGAGATTAAATATTTGAATTTTAAGAAAAAGAGGGAGTAGTAAGTTAAATGATCTAAAAAATTCTATAAAAAATTACAGGACGAGTTCATTATTTTATATCGATAAGGTACCAGGTAACTGTTATTAGTTGCAAAACACTTTCTGTTAATATGACAAATATAAATATCTTGTTAATAATACTTATATTGAAGTTACTAATACTGATAGAGAAATAACCAAAAGAATTAAAGCTTTATAAAAGAAAATAGGTTATTTGAATATTGTACAATTTACTCATATCTTTTTAACTGTTAAATTTCATAAAGCACCTATTAAATTTAGAACTGTAACTAATGTTTTCAATTCAAGCATTACTAAAGCTGGTCAAATCTTATAGATTTTACAAAATACTATAGATGGTTTCGATAAGACTGTTATTATTCAAAATAATTTTGAAATTATTAATTACATTAATAATAAAGAGATTTACTCTATTTTAAATATTGATTATGAAGATTTGACTATCACGAACAAATACTTCGACTATTACGAGTTTTTAGACTATCACGAGCAAATAAACTACAATAATTTCTAAAAACGGGTGTCGGAAAAACTTCTAATTTTCCAACCAAACAATTCCATATGTATAGATAATGCACCGTATCATACGACAGTCGAAAATCGTACTCCTACAAAGTAATCTACAAAAAAAAAAAAAAAAAAGTAATGGTAGACTGGCTAAAAAACAATGGAATATATTACGACGAACAAATGCGGAAAGCAGAACTGTTCTCTCTTATAGACAGTAATCGTCCATAGAAAATCGTGTACAAAATAGATAATTTAATAGAGAAAGAAGAGCATGAAGTTTTAAGACTCCCTCTTCATCAATACGATTTAAACGTAATAGCATTTGTGTAGCCCTCTGTGAAAAGAAACGTAAAAGAACGAAATGTTATTGGTGATTTAAGTATGGACAATCTGAAATCTCTTCTTCAAATAGCTATCACCGAAGTTACTATGGTAGAATGGGAAGCGCATTGTAAATATGTGGAAACTGTTGAAAATAACTACTGGGAAAAAGATGGACTGTTAGAGGGTTTAGAAGACAACATATCATTTGACATTAATACCGGAGATTCTGATTCAGAAGACACTGAAACAGTTGAGAGTGATTTAGATGACTTCCAAATTCCTGAAAAATATTCTAATAGTTTAGAACATTATATATATATATATATATATATATATATATATATATATATATATATAACACATCAATCAATAACTCCCGAGACTAACCCAGAGATGGCGCTCGTAGTAAACCAGTAACCAGGTCTTTCTAGAGTACTAACCTTTGCTTGAAACGTGTCAAAATTTTAAGTCGATCGGACCAGAAACAGCTGAGTTATCGAGATTGGAGTAAAGTCGTTTTGTAGTTTGTTTAAAAAATGGAAAAAACCGAGTTTCGTGTTCTGATAAAACATTGTTTTTTAATGGGTAAAAACACCGTGCAAGCGAAACAATGGATTGAAAAATGTTACCCGGACTCTTGTCCATCAAAAGCAACGATTTGTCGGTGGTTTGCCGAGTTTAAACGTGGTCGTACCGACACAAATGACACGGAACGCTCGGGTAGACCTGTGGAAGCCGTTACACCGGAAAATGTGAGTGAAGTGACAAAAATTATAATGAAAGATCGTAAAGTGAAGCCCAAAGAGATTGCTGAGAGCATGGTGGATATCATATGGAAGTGTATTTACTGAAAAGGTTTTTGAAGGAAGAAAAAGGTTTTTCCAAGTGGGTGCTGCGATTGTCTTTCGATGGAACAAAAACACAACGAGTCGATCGCAGAAAGCTGTTTATGCCATTTACTCACAAAAAAGGAATTTCTTTATGAAAAAAAAGGGAAAAAAAAATTTTTTGAGGGGGTGGAATTGGAAAAAGCGTTGGAACGTGATTCAGACTTCTTAAAAGGTGATTAACAAAGGTGTTATGTTGATGAATAAAAAAATTTTGCAAAAAAAAAATGTTGTTTTCAATGTTAGTCTGAATTGATTTGATGTGTTATATATATATATATATAATATATATATATATATATATATATATAATATATATAATAATAATATAAAAAACATCGCCAACACTCTCATCCAGGCATTGTGTAAGCCAAAATCGGCGCCTCTCTTCTGACTCCTACTGTCGAAAATTGAGTGAGTCTTGTTTTCGAGTCAACAGACACATTCGCAAGAGTTATTTTTGTGATAGACAGACAATACACTTTTTTTTTTATACAAAATATGAAGTCAGTTAATATGCCTTTAAATTTCTTAAAATTTAATTAAATTCTATCCTACATGTGCAAAGGTAGATTACCTTAATAACTTTTGAAAAACATATTTAAAAAATATGAAAATCATACAACAGATTAATCTTTTAAATTATAATTTTATTTAAAAAGAAAATTTCGATCTTCAATTCATTTTTTCCCTTATTTTTTTAAATGCTTTTTAAATAAGATTTATAATTCTCTTATTGATTATTTATATAAATTTTGCTATTTTTTTTTAATTATTTTTTTTATTATTATTTTTAGTTTTTTAAGAATATTATAATACTTGAAATATTTGAATTTATCTCCTGGCAATCATACAGTTCTGACACACTCTTTGTTTAGTTTAGTTTTTTTTTTTCCCTTTAAAGTTTAATTTATATTAACGTCACACCTGCAGCAACACGAGGGCTATTGGCGAAGGAACTCGTAATTATGAACCTCGGTCACGTGACGAGGACGACATCTGAGCTGCCCCCCTCTCCTAACTTCCACGCCACGCCAACGGGAGGGTTTTGGGCCCCTACAGATTTAACGAGCATCAGCCTCGACTACAAGGCGGGTCTTTAACGGCCAAGGATCGAACCCGCAACTCTACGAAAACCGCCAACCACAAGACCGAAACTATGGCCACTAGGCTACCGTGGCCATTCTTTGACATTCTTTGGTAGACGGCATTGCTATCTTTGCTTAAATAAATCGTTCTTCGCGCGAAAATTAAGTCGCCCATGTTTGCTGAAAGTAAGCACTTGTCCTCTGCTCATGTTAGTTTTCTTAATTATTTTACATTGTACCTTTTTTTGGTTTTATTCTATAATAATTTTTGTTTCATTATTCGCGTCTTGTGTTATAAATCTTTTTGGATTTTACTGAGATTGTTAGATCATTTATTTTTCAAGTGATTTTTTTCAAGAGTTTGTTTTCTTTTTCATCTCTGTTCAACCAAATCATTAGTTTTATAACAGTTTTTTTTTTTTTTTTAAAATAATATAATGCGGATGGAGACAGCGTGGCCATTAATTCGGGAATCACCCTGCATTTAACAGTCTGCAGCCTGTTACAATATTAATTATATTATATTCCATTCTTTTGCTTTTCTTCAAAATTTGGCTTTTTCAATTTATTTATCTCTTCTATTGATAATTCTGGTAATTGTCACATTAATGTTTTCATTTTATTTACTTGCTTTTGGAAATTTATCAGCAGTATATAATGTTTTTCTTTTTAAGTTCAATTTGCATTTTTATCTTTATTTTTCTTTATTTACAGTGTTTAATTTGTATATTTACATGATTTGGAGAGTATATCTTTTTTACTCAATAACATAGTGATTTCTTCTTTAATAATATATTATTTTATAATTATTGAGAATTATGAGTCACGAAGGTCGAAGATGAGGAATTTTTCCGAGTATCTTTCTTAAAAAATGAATACCTTCTATTCGTTCATATATCTCTGTATATATTAACGATGACGGTCATGAAACTCAAGCGCTCCTATAACTCATCAACACAGAACAGCCGCTGGAGATAGAATGCAGGGAGCCTTGAGACGACGCCTCTATGGTCCATTCTACGATTGTTTTGATTTTTCAAAAGGTATCTTGAAAAGTAGAGTCTTTGTAGTGGTCAAGCAGAAATGGCGACGAGAGTGTGGAAAGAGGAATGAGGTAATTAACCAGTGGATGATTTTTAGGAACGAAGGAATATAAAGAATGGAATTTGAGAAGGAATTTTGGAATGCAGTCTTTCGAGGCACCATCATATATTTCGATGCATAAAATTACCTTTGAAAAGCTAGGGGAATTTGCGAAAGGGAAATTAAAGTTCACTATAAGTTGACTTTCATTTTCTCAGGAATTTACCATAAATGTTTAAAATAACATATACGATTTAAGTTGAGAGCAATGAAAAAGTAGTATATCACGGGTTCACTATAACGACGTTCGACTATACCGTGAAATCCCCATAATATGCCTCTATCCTTTTCAAAAAAAAAATCCTCAAATTTAAGAAACAGCACAAGATCGAGATTAAAAACAAATTTATTTTTGAGGGGGGAAAGCCTGCTCTTACAAAATCTAGAAAATACTCTCCCAAAAAGAGTATAAGATTTATATGGCATAAGAAAGTGATGACGCCTGAAGCGTCATCTATATAAATTTGTGTAAGTGTGAATGGGGACGCTAGAAGGTCCCTCTATGTAAGCGTAGTTCTGCTTCATATTCGACGAAAAGCCGCTGTGTGTGGTGAGGCAATCTCTGGTCTTGGAATGAAATGAATAAAATTATAATTACAGTCCACAATTATGGAGTTCTTGAATTTAATGATATATATATATATGTAAAAACCAATTGAGAGATACTGACCAGGCCCGTAATTATAAGTCTAATACTAAACTGAATGTGTCAGCAAAAAGTATAAAAGAAGCCGTATTATAAGGAGAGAGGGAAAAATAGGAAGAATAGAGGAAGAGAATTAATAGAGGTTTAAAGTAGGAAGGAACGTACTGCTGGAATTTCATGATATCTTCAAATTTTAACTTTCATTTAACGAAAAGATTTTTGAAGAAAAGAGGCCCTAAGAAATCGAAATTAATCTGTACTTGTAATCTATTATTCATAAAGACAGTTCGTAGACATGCCACACCTACTCTGAAAAGTTTTCCAGGTATCCACTAAATCGTGTATGAACTACAAGCTCAAACACGATGCAATAATTTTCTAAATCTAATAAATCTATTTTGAATATTTGAAAAGGGAGATGGATTGTTGAGATTTTGCAAGTGGGTGGCTCATTCAAAACAGCATGTTCAAATTAAATAATGTACAATTTATTTTCATATAATTTATTTCATTGAACTAGTTATATAGAGAAAGCTTACTTAAAATGCCATACTTTTCAGACGAATAAAAAAAAAAATGATTTTGGGGTGAAGTAGTCATTTTCAAATAAAATATTTAAATATTTCCCTCCTGAGAAATATTTCTTCGTTGAATAACTGACCGTCACGAAATCAGTTATACTTCGTGAAATATAACTAATAAATATCTACTTTAAAATGTTATCAAGGGCGGGTCGAGTTATCCTTTCGAAAATATGAATAAATAATACATGATTCTTAGAATCATAAAAATGCTTAGACCATGCTATATATTTGGAACGATGGATGTATACATCTCAATGAAAAATGAGATATTCTCTGGAACGTTAGAAGTCGATTTTAAATGGCACAAATTTCAACCGAATTAGACAATATTTGAAACGACCAACTTTTTATTCTGCAATCATAATTTAAAAAACCTTGCAGCTCATAGTTTAGTAACTAAATATTGGGAGCTAAATTTACAGTTTTAAGGCTCCCATCTGCGGCCATTTTGATTTCGTAATGTTAATCCTATGGAATTTCTACTTTCGTTCTCAAATCTTTACTATTTGATCTATTTGAATGTAATAAAGTACATCCGAAAGAACAAAAAATAATGATGGCTTTTGAGGAATTACTTTTTTTCTTTCGATTTTTAAAAATATTTTTACCCTTATTTTAATTATTCATTTGTGAATTTTAAAATAGTTTAAAAAATATTTTAAAATATCGGAGGGAAAAAGTAATTAACCAGAAGTTTTCAGTATTTTTTGCTCTTTCAGATGCACTTTGTTGCATTCAAATAAATCAAAAATAGTAAAGATTTGAGAGCAAAAATAGAAATTCCATAGGATTAACATTACGATCACAAAATCAAAATGGCCAGTAGACGGGAGCCTGATCTTATATCCTAAATAGCGATTTTTGCCCTTCGAAAGCACCAAATTAAAATGTTTTAGACTGAAGGAACAATAGAGGCAAAATGATACTGAAGCGGCTTTAATATTGTTTCGACCCTGATAACAACGAGCCATTCGATTACTATGCAAACTACGAATCTCATCTGATTGTTTTATAATTTTTTAAAAAAATTTATTTCTCAAATGCTCTTTTTAAGAAAGTACAGAGAGTCATAGACTTGTGCTTTCCTTAATCGTTGTAATTAATGGTACAAAATAATTTCATTATAATGAATGTCATTTCTTGTTTGGCTTTAGAATAGAATTCTGCACTTCTTTAATAATACATAAAGCAACTACAATGATGGTGATAACAGAAGTAATATGTGCAATTCCTTTAATCGAGAGGCGATCAATATATAAAAACCACATTTATGTAAGGCCACATTATGAACATTCGAATTGAAGAAAAACTCAAACATATCTAGAAAATATTGTTATAGAAATTCAATCGTGCGTGGGTGCATACAAGTGAAATCAGTCCAACTAGGAGGATAATGACAAATCTTCGGGACAAGGCGAACACAGGTAGCAAAGTTTGGGCAGATTAACAGCACAAACAGAAAACACAGAAATTATACAGTTTAGTGACACATCAGGAATCAAAGACACACTTATAATAGCATTCACAGTCGCAGCAACAACGTTCAGCTCACAAGCTTTCCAGTTCTCACGACGCACAAATCTTCGCAGTAATACTCTGCAGTTCCAAGATAGACTCCTACAGTCTTCGGCAGATTACAGGCTGCTTCTCGGCAGGTTCTCTCGGCTATGCTACCGTTAACTCTCCACCAGTTCCACTCAGCTAACACCAATCAACTCCAATCGATTTCCCCATCGATTTCGCATCTGTCCCTTTTATAGCTACTCCGGCCAGGTGTGACGTCACACCGAAAATTTAGGAAAAGGTCCGTAACTTTCCTCCCAGTCGAGATTTCGACGAAATTCCAGCAGTTTCTAGAAGCATCTTTTTGACACTAAAATTGTTGCCAAATTCGTCGCAAATATCAAAGGGTCATTGCGTAAACTTTCTTGGCTGAATGATGAAATCTCTGTAAATGTCTCTTTTCACTTTCAAGAGGAACAATGCAGGGAAGCATCATCTTGGATTCGTAACAATATAATTCAAACTGCAGTAGTCTGACTAAGGGGAAGGTTTCAAATCTAGCAATTTTTCTCTAGTGAAATGAACACAAAACATATCCTACCAAAGACAATTTCTATTTCAAAATCAAAAGCATGACAATGTCAAGATAATAGATCATTTTGCAGCAAACAAAAAAAGATAACAATTTCAGCTCGAATGAAAAAGAAAACTGCTTTAATCTTTTATCTGACAAAAATAAACAAAACACTGTTTGAAATATCTTTGTTATTAAATAATTTTTTCATTATTTAAGAAAGAAAGTAAATTTCCTTTATCATGATACCGAAGATTATATAATAGTCACAAGAAATGTTTCGAAGAGAAAGACTTCTATTCCCATTTCATTTTCAAAACTGAAACCCTCCCAAAAGGAATCAAATAATACAGTGCTCGGTATTAATATCATTATCATAAAGCAATACAGAAGAAATAATTGCTAAAATATAAATAAAATGACTATAAAAGATATAAAAATAATAATAAATGTCTGAAAGATGCACAGTGATAAAAGCAAATGTAATAAATTAACAAAGAAAACGAAAAGTAACCAAGAAATACAGATTGTGAATTAATTGTTAACACCGCATTTAGAAGCAACACAACACTATTGGCGATGGATCTTGTAATTCTGAACCACAGTTAAGTAACGAAGACGACACTTGAAATTGCACTTTTCTTTCCTAACTTCTACACCACGCCAATGGTTTCTATAGATTTAACGTGCATCAGCCCCGTTATAAGGCGCGTCTTCAGTGACATCAGGACTCGGAACCCACGACTCCGAAGTAACAACGCCAATCGCGAGTTCGCGCCCATGGCCACTAGTTTACCACAGAGCCATTTAAAAGATACGGAACGAAGTAATATTGTAAACTACATGCAAAGATTCGATGAATATTTAAACCTGCCACAAACATAAAGACATTTTTGAATTATTTTTTCCAAATCAAATTTAAATTACAAAATGGAAAAATCTGTAAATCAATCCTGAAATGGAGATTAGCTTTGATGGATATATAAAGTGTCTCGTGAAAAAAAAATCCAAAGTATAAACTTTTTTTTTCATATATGAATATGTTTCAATATTAATATATTTTGCACACTTATTTTCCTATATATTCAAAGAAATCCTTCATATTTTCAAACATTAAAAAAAAAGCGCAAATTTTACTTCAAAATGAGTTCGTAATTTTAAAATTTATCAGTATAGAAGAAAAAATATGAAACATAATGAACACAAGAAAAAATATATTAAAACAAAAATTTCCAAGAGGGTAGTTAGAGACTGTTGAGAATAACAAATGCTTTTTAAGTAATAAAATATAAATCCAGTTCATACTGGTTTATCAATAACTTCATCCTAATTGTTTCCTTTTGTTGTACTTCGGAGAAGTCAAACTGACTAGGACGAAGAGCTTCAACCATATTTAAAAGAAATTTTTGAACGGAGGGGAGGGGTGAAAAGATCTAAACTTAAACATCCCTGAAAATATTACTTAAAATTGCTTTACTGCTACTGATTATTGAAACGCTTCACCTACAAAATCGAAAAACAAAATTACATGCAAGTTAATAAATACAAATACTAGTATCCATTCTTCGCACAGGTAAATTTTTAAATAAAACTCAATATTCCAGTACTGGCAAGCATTTAATTTTTTAATGAAGACCTTGTGCCTTGTGAAGAAACTCAGGGCATGAAGACATATTGAAACTTTTTTTAAAAAAAAATAATGACAGCCCACCTTTTAATCATATTTCGGCGTGAACGTTTTTGACTGCTAATGTTTTTCAGTCTCGGGGCGGAGATGATACGTTGACCTAGTAAGACCGGAGCGAATCGAATCTTAAATCTGTCAGTCCAGAAAAAATTCTTCTTGTCTTCTTTTGCAGTGTCTTTAACAACTAAGCCGAAAGAGATTCCCCGTCGGGTTAGTTATCAAGAACCTTCATTCTTGCCGTTGTTCAAGCGAGCCACCGGATACTCTTTGAAAAATTCGAGATGTATGTATCCTAATTTTTCGATACAATTTGTTATAAGTATTTCAAAAGTGTTAAAAAATTTTAATAGAAATCTTGTTTTATACTTTTAGATCAATGATATTTTATTGCACTTCTATTGAAAATGAATCTGAGAAATTCCATTGAATTCACATAGAATACGATATACTATCAGTGGCAATTTATTGAAACACGTGTATTTTTTCATTTTTATTTGCTGTAGGAAATTAATCAGAAAAATACTTACTGGGACACGCATTTTTTAGATAAATTTTTTGTTAAATAAATGTTTAAAAATAAATGAACGATAACAGCAAGGTTTGACTTCGTGATAAGTATAATATATATATACAGACAGGAAATCTTCAAAAAAAATTGTTTTTTCTCTCTTTGAATGACTGACGAAATAATAAAATAATAATAGTTTTACGTTGATTTAAAAATGGAAATTTTGGATTTGTATTGTTTAGATTAAACAATGCAAAACAAAAGTAAACTAACCATGATCATTTGACCCAGCTGCGTCTAACACTAGTAAACTTACGAAAAAAATCTCCACAAAACTCTGTAAATATAATAATTCGAATTAAAAACCAACGTTTTTATATGGCGGCAAAGTTTATTAAAAAAATTATTGAAATATTAGTTAAAACTGGATGCAAATATCTAAATATTGCATTGTTAGGCAAGTAAGAACAGTTCCCAAAATTTCAGAGCTCTAGCTTGCTGGGAAGTTGGTTAAATTAATGATAGAAAACTTGATGACACAGTGATACACACACAGACAGATACACACCAAGTGAAATACATAAAAACGTTAAAACTAACTAAAATTAATTAATTCATCCGGTAAATTAAATGAATGGAATGCATTTTTACCCAACCACCCTTGGCGACAAGAATTACTTAGCGATATTTTGCTAAATGTGGCTACCCTGTTCCGTTTTACGGACTTAAGTTAAACAAAAAATAAAATAATAATAATAAATAAATAAAAACCAGCCAAGTTTGGAGCAAATTTTTGAAATCGCGCCAAGTGATTGGGCTAAACTGCATTATTAAAGAAAATATTAATTAAAACTTATCGCAAACGTCTAAATATTGCATTGTTAGGCGAGTACGAACGATTCCCAAAATTTCAAACCTCTAACTTGATGGGAAGTTGGTTAAATTAACGATCGAAAATTTGATGACACACACACACACTCACTCACACACACACACACACACACACCAAGTGAAATTCAGAAAAACGTAGTAAAAAAGTAGGGGGATATAATGAAGAAAAGTTAAAAAGAGAAATAGGTTTATTAATAAGGCAAGGCACTCTATTCCTATACCACCATTTATAATTTTAATTTTATTCATTTTTCATTATTCTCCAGAGAATGGTCTCCAATTCACTCGATTTTATAACAAATATAAAGCGTGCGTGTATATAAAACCTCATTCCTCTCATTTAACTAAGTTAATTTTTAACTAGTTAATTTTTTTAGAATTAATTTACCACGCGATTTACGCCTAAATTTATTTTTTAATTTACTAATAAAGCACATTAATTCTCCCTTTGCAAATTCGGCCACTAGGGTATAATTCAAAAAATTAACGAAGGACGTCCTTTTTCCCCATCCAGATGTTGATGGTGAGCCAAAAATACACAGATTATGAAACTATTTCCACAAAAACAGGGATCACATTTGAAAGCTTATTTCATATTTTTTATTATTTTGATCGTAATAGCTTTTCTTACACAATCCTGTGTTTGTTTAAAGTGGAAAACAAAACTCAATTAGACTTGTTTTGTAACGTCCTACTTGATCCAGTTTACCTTTTTTTTTTTTTTTTTTTTTTCCCTGGAAGTAGTTCGTCTAGCTATCGTAAATTTGTTTTAAAATTTCAAAGATGTTTTTTCCAAGTAAGCTTTTTACCTGCAAACCAGTTTCAAATCAAGAATGCCCTAAATTTTACGAAGAAAGTAAATGTATTTTCTCAACAATTTATTACTTTCGATTTTTGTTTCACAATGAATGCTTAGAAAATCTAGATTACATGATCTTTTATTCCTCTGCACAAAATTTTGAGAAACGATTTTAGAAAATGAGACAACTTAATGTCTCATTTTTCAAAAAAAAAAAGTTCTACCATGTAATTAGAACTTGTAACGATATAAGTCTAGAGCAGGGGTCTCCAAACTACGGCCCAGGAGGTCTTCTCATCCGGCCCGAGGTGACGTTTTTGTGTAAGAAAAAAAAGAATTTCGGAAATATATGTGTATCTTGCCTAGATCCGCCGCCTCTTACGTGGATGTTACGGTTTTACTGAATTAAAATGAAGGCGGCAATAGTGGGTTATATTTTCCTACCGATCACTAACTACATAGCAAAATCTGATTCGTTTCTTACATTTCTTTTTCTTTTCACTGTCAATGAGATGATATAACGCCATTTAGTAGCAGAGTTTTTAAATGGTCTGCTGATTGTTCAAAACTTGTTTATTTTGATCACAGTTTGCCAGTAGCGGTTGATTGCTACAATAACGAGGTGTTGGTGTCAGTTAGTGTCTAATTGCGAAACATATTGCACTCTATTATATTTAGTGATAGTTTCTTTCGCGTAATTACTTACCACTGCGTTCAAATTATAGCGAATGTCGTTATTTTAACAAGTTTTCTGAATATTCTGAAGAGGAAACATTAAAAACAACAATCTTTCTACCGTAAGTGGATATATTTGCAGACTATAATCAGGTAAGTTTAACTTATGAAATCATAAGAATTAAAAAAAAAAAAAAAATCGGGTCATTTGCAGCTACAATTGCGACGAAATTCATTCGCATAATCAGGTTTTTGTGAGCGATATTGTGTTCAAGATATATACTCACAGTATTACTATTTATTCATGTTGAAGTCACTTTATTTTAGAGCCCAACAACGGCCAAAAGACGAAAAGAAAAATAGACGATAAGTGTCGGCAATTTAAAGAAGAATGGCGTTTGAAATACTTCTCCATCAAATCCGATGAGAAAGCATTGTGATTTGCAGCGAAACCGTGGCTGTGATGAAATAATACAACCTACCTACGTCGTCGTCATCGAAACAAATATCATTAGAAATATGCACATTTGGAAGGGGAAACCGTGCCGAAAAAGTTTCTAAATTACAAAATCAACTCACATTTTTTTTTTCAATTCAGCAAATCCTTAAATGAAAACGAATCCTTAACTAAGACCAGTTATAAAGT
>BMAW01064715.1:1073350-1163091 GCA_019974015.1 Nephila pilipes | reverse complement strand
AAGTATCTTTTTATTTCTTCTTCTCCGCGTTTCAAAAATGGATTTCATAAAAGGGGAGGTTACCTTAGTTTTATATAAAATTTAAAGGTGACATCAACTTCATTGTAGAGATCACGACCTATTCCGTCAGTAACTAACCTAAAAGGCGGAATATTCTGCCTAATCTCAACATCAACAAAATTGGAAAACAATCTTTACAATTGATTGAAATTGTCCACCTTAAAAAGACAGCACGGGAGATCGCTCAATTTGAAGAATACAAAAATGATCAAAAAAAAGAATGGTACGAATATTTCCAATCTTGAAACAGGAACTGATCAAGAATAATTATCATTCATGAAAGCCTGAAAAGCGTCCATATCATTAATTCTAACAGTCATTTAGCACATAATCCAAAAATTAATTCCATTCATTAAATTTTTTCCCCACTTTTAAAACATCACATTAAAACAATTTCCTCACACACGAATAAGCGCATGCATGTTGAACACATTTCGGTTGTTTATGCATTGGTGTACAATGCAAGATAAAACAATCGTACAACCTAAGTATATAATTAACAATAAGCAAATAATTTAAGACAATAATGAAATTCACTGTTTCATTAAAATAGGATTAAATAAAATTCCGTTTGCGTAATTAATATCTATCTAACAATAAATAACGGTTGACTAATTTCCTATTAAATTAAATTAGAAATATTTATCTCTCCTTCCAATTTCCTTTCATAAATTTCAACTTCCGGTTTCAGTCATAATTAAACTTATTGCAATTTAACTTCTGCATTAAAATTTTATAATGATAGACATAAATAACATGGTGATGAGCAAAAATTAATCGTCACTGTATCCGTGTGAGACTTAATATTTTCGAACTCCGATCAATCAATGGTTGAGAACACAAACATACACAATATAAATTAACAGAATAAAGGAAACATCACTCAGAATATTTGCCAGTTCCAAATAATAAAAGCCATATCTATGTCAGGAGCTGTCAAATCAAATAGAATGCTGGAATGCATATGTCAGCATATCCATCGTTGGAAAAGATAAGGATTAAAATCAAAGATAATATACTCATACCAGATAAATGATTTTTGTATCAAATTTTATCGCTACTTCCAACACATCATCAGCATGCGAAAAATAAAACAAGCAGTTCAAGGATATATCATTCAAGTCATTTCAGCATACATTCCTCCAAGTACTTACAAAGAGCATTGTACCCTTTCAACGAACCTTAAATCAGGAACAGCACGACTCCTAACCTCATAAACAAAACATCAAGAAAAGGGCAACATAATTCAATTAGTGTTTCAAGGCTGCTTCTTTAGAGATGTTACAATGAGGGAATTGCATGATAATTCTTGAAAATATTAATCGCGACATGTGGTGGGTAAAGAGTGAATAACTGATAAGCCGGAAATAAGGGAGAGGAGGATCATGTGAAAATATACGTGATTTCCGGTTGGCCTGTTTTCCCCCTCTTTTCTTTTGAAATCACGTGGGAAAATGTGTACTTTTTTTTTTTCCGTGCGCACCTTTTCGATGTCAAGGATCATATATGAAAACATAACGCAAGTCAATCTAAAAAGCGAAATCCAGAAATGGACAAATTTAATTTCAGAGTTTTCTAAATTCTTCAATTACTTTGTTTAAAAAATTTGCTGAATGAATTAACACATAATCAAGAACCTGTAAATTCTAAAAGGAAAAAAGTAGAAGTATTATATATGATAAACATTATACTCAAGAACATTCAAAACAACACGTCGATGAGCTCATTACATTTATATTCAATTCTAAATTTGACATTTAGATGGTTTAACGGCGGTCTGATTGCGAATAATAATAATAATAAAGGGTTTTGATATCAACGTAAACAGTTAAATTGGATCAATCCAAAGTTACCGTTTACTTCAGCAGATTAAAATACAAGCAATTAATGTCTTATGTTTTCAAATAAATCACAAACCAAATTACATTGAAATTTTGACACAATTTCGTTAAACTTCATACATAAAGAAACATTTAATACTTCGGGGCAGCATACTCCGAAAATTTTAATCGAAGGAATGTCAATTATCAAGATAATTAAATTAGAGATTATCTTTTTTTAATACAAAATATATTTCTTTGTTATAAAATCAATTACATTCAATTTAACCAATGATGCATTAATGCTACAAAATAACTTCTTGATAAAAGATCTGGCAATTTTGAACTGTATGGCCAGACCGTATGCTCCATTCTCCTAAACATTCACTCGTTTTGTTTGAAGGTGAATGGAACTCGGGGGGGAAAAAATTTTTTTCATTTAATCGATATAATATTTTACTTTAGTCTGCATTTATGCTTAGACCGGACTAAAATAAATGGACGACATTGCATATCCAAAAGGTAGCTAGCAATGCCATCCATTGTATTTTGAGATTTTAGGCACAAATATGAAACAGGACCTTCAGCAAATAAATAAAAGAATAAATAAAATATTTTATTTTTAAAATCAGAAAGGAACATATACAACGTTCATTATCTAAATAGTAATACTGAAACTGAAACACAATATTATGAATGAAAAATTAGTAGAATATTATTTTCTCGCTTTAATTTCAGAAAATTTATCCATTAACTTTAGCTTAAGTCATTGTATAATTTATTATCTATGGAAAGCTATATGTGGGATAATCTTTATTGTGCCATTAATTCTTATAAAAAAATTTCCCTTCATTTTAAGTTTTAAAAAACTAGGTTCGGACTGAGTAGCGATTGTCTAAATTATTAATGAAATCAAAAGCTTCAGTCAGAAAAAGAGTGTTCTATAAGTGGACCCCACTAATCCCTCAGCCCCGGGCATATCTCTGTGGACTGCGCCTTTACAGACGTTACTGGCAGACAGAGCGGATCGCCAAACAAAATCTATTTAAAATTAACACTGTATAATCCCGAGAGAAAGAAAACCAATTTTATTCTTAATGAAGCTTATAAGTGTGTTCAATGACCCCAGCTCAAATGAAATTTTCATTAAAACAAATGAAATCAAGAACATCTAAAAATTAAGAATTTTTTCGTAAAAACTGCATTTCCAGTATTGCAGTTTTGTGTCTGTTAAAATTGGAACAGGATGCTTCTAAAACGGTATTGGACATAATTTATATCTTCAAATAATATATAGTTTTCCAATAATTTTATTATAATAGAGAGAATACGTATATAATTTTTCAAAACTGTATCTGTATACAACTAAATAGAGCTTTTCAATTTATTCAACAAAAGCAATTATAAATAAACATAAAATCATTATAAAATATACTTATTCTCACAATCTTATCCATATATTTCATCTCTCACAAACATCACCGTATAAAATAAGAGGGAAAAAATTTTTTAAATGCCCATTATTTTTCAATGATGGGCACGCAAAGATAATACAAATAAATATTTATAAGAAAAACAAATTTGTGAATCCAAATGAAGACAAAAATTATGTGCATGTAGCTGAAAAACGAAACAAGCTACAAAATAATTTTGAACGAATCTCAGTGGCTGAAGTACAAATCAAGGCCGTCACCAATATATTTATTTCATAACAGAGAATATCTTAATGTGATACCATAGATACAACTTAACATACACACACACAAAAAAAAATTGAAGCTAATGGAAACGGATATTGTTCGTGATAATAATTTTCGAAATTACGAACGATAGCAAGCAAAGAAAAAAAATTGTATTAGTGGTGTGGTGTGAGTGTGTATTCGAAAAAATAAATAATTCAAATTTTCAGTACATACTTTTTGAACATTCTAATCATATTCTTTTAAGTTCACTAATAGAATTTAATAGCTAAAAAGAGTAATGAAGTATATAATACTTATGTTCAGATTTTAAAACTTCAAATCCAAAAATTTAAAAACTTTCAAAAAAAAGGACAATTTAAAGAGACAATTCTAAATATTTAAACGAGAACAATACATTTAAAATAATGTATATTTTGAGTCTTCCTTTTTACTAATATTACACTACTTATCTTCGGAAAACATTCGATTAGATGAAGAGGGAAAAAACGTTTAAAATATTTTCAAGTTATGCATTGAAATTTTTGAAATATTATCTTCTCAAATGATTTTTAAACAAAATATATTAACGATTGGATAACAATTAAATCAATCAAGAATTCGAAAAAATTCGTTCAGTATGATACAAATTAATGATCAAATCAAACGTGTTATTTGTATCGAATACATACTTCTAAAAATTCTTATGCACTTACACTTTAGAAAGGACAAAACAAAATTTACATTCGATCTATACGACAGATACTCTTAAATAAGAAATAAAAAAATAATAAGGATTTAAAACACAAATGATGTAAGACTTATAAAATATAACACTGTACTAAAGTTAAAATGATCTAAAATTAATAATTCTATAAAATCTTTTATTATCATACACACTGACATATTATCGTATTACTGTTGTTACATTAGTGATAAATAAATTAAAATATTTTTAAAGTATTTCGTTGCTTTCAGGTGCTATTGTGTGCATATATACTAAATCATTAGTAAAAACAATTGTGTTCTGAAGGTCCGCACACCGGATCTTTACCGTGTTGTTATATCACGCAAACTTGTCCAAAAGAGTCCTCCCTTCCCCCGGTCAGAATCAGCTCACTGAAGGAACGCTTGTACTTCACGCACTACTTACCATTTAAGCAACCTATTCTTATACAATTCTACACTTGACCTCTTCTCCGTTACGAACGACTTTCCTTGTTTTGGCACTCACCAACTTGTACATGGCAATGACCACTGTAAAACGTATTTTTACTTTACGGCGGCTTTTTTTAAGAATAGCGAGAAGAACAAAAAATAAAATTGCATATTTACTTTAAAAGGAATTTCTAAAAAAAAGTGACCATGTCGACATTTTGAAGGAAGAAGTCGGTCGAAATTTCCTTTTTTAAGAAAAATATCATATTTACGTCATGCAAGGCACAAATAGCATTACTTGTTCGAATATATTGGCTAAAAACTTGTAAGCCAATGAAATGAAACAAATAAGTATAAATAAATGTCACCGGTATCATAATATTGTATCAATTGAAATAAGGTCGGTTTATTCGATAAAGTATATAATTCAAAAGTTCGATTAAAATTTTCAAAAATAAACCAATACTGTATAAATTTGATTGAAAAAGCTGGATAGCAAATTTAAGAGTTTATCCAGTCTTGCTTATCTCTAATGTGACAAACATTCTAAAGCATTATATAGTTTCTCTCTCCGGACAAATACACTAAAAGAAGTGCCTTTATCACGTGCATTTATTTATTTTGATGCTGAATAAAATAACTATAGTTTTGAATTTTGACAGTAAAACCTAACATCCCGACATTAATCCTCTGTATATCAGTTAAGTATTGATAGATATTAAGTACACAGCGAAATTTCAAAAGATTTCGCTTTTTTCATCAAAGAATGTTTATTGTATTCATAAGAATATCTAGGAAATGAACGAAAGCAAGTAAATATTAAAACTAAATTATTGCAATACATTTAAATTTTATTAATCACATATATTCGTGTATTGAAAGTCAGAATTGTATGCTTGAACACGAAACGGAAATGTCAGCCTGTTGTCATACAAAAACCATTTAAAGAATGTAGATATAATACACATAATCGGCGCAATAATCAAAATGTTATTGATAGCCCAGATCTAAACAGCGGAGTTAGAGAATATGATAATAATTAAAATTTACTTTTGACTTTTTTTAAGTGAATGTAGCATTAAAGTAATAATATGAGTTTGAGCGGCAGCCCTAGAAATCATAAATCGCAGTCAAAATACAGAAGTTGAGACTTCTCTCGTAGAAATTTCGGGTTCAATTCTTTAATTGGAATTGGATTTAATGTGCAACAGTCCTCGTTATTTCACACTACAATCTTAGAAGTAATTGAGATTCAATCTCAGACCAACTGATAATGAAGACTTAACAGACTAGAATACTTGTTAAAATCTCTAGAAGTTACATCTTACATATAAAAAAAGTAGTAATTAAGGTTCATTAACATTCCCTTTTTGGAAAGAAAATAAAATATATAATCTAGAAATTATCAATTTCTGCGTTGCATTATGAAGTAATTATCCAAAACGACAATTTTTAACATTTCATAACTCTCGAATCTATATGATTATATAATAATCACAAAAATGTTAAATAAAAATTAAGGCACCAGAAAAAGGGGGAAATGCTTTCAAAAATTAGGAATTTGTACCAGAATAATACTTTAAAAATATGTAAAAATCTCTGAATTTTTTTTTTAGTGCAGAATCAACAATAGCAATTTCGTGATACTTACTTGACAATGATTTTTGTTCAGTATGAAATTTAATAAATGGAATTCTTCTATTTTATCATTTCTTAATTTTTTATACAGCTCGTACATTTTTAACAAACGCATCATGATCAGATATACATCTTTGTGCTACCTACAAAATTCAAAATAGTTCCAAACCGCTCACTGAAATAAGAACTCATAAATGAATTAAATAAATAATCGCTTTATATAACTAGTTTCGACATAAAATGAAATATCAATGGCTGAAATTCGACATCAGTCTAATACAGTTCAAAAGAATTAATTTGGAACAAAGACAAAATTTTATTTTTCGGAGAAATAATAATATATATTTAAAAAATTAAATATTTACGTGCATAAAGTTACAGTTACGAACAAATATTCCAAATTATTATGTGAACATCAAAATTGAGGTTTTAAAATATACAGAACATTATTTGAGGTTACAAAAAAAAATATTTATCAACAGAGTATAAGTTGTTTTTATTCTGTATGGGCCCAAGGATACAATTTTCCTCAGGGATACAAGAATTTGTACAGTAGAGATTCAATATTCAATTCTTCAGTAAATGCCACAAAACAATGCCTATTCTCCGGGTTGCGATAAAAGTTTCTGTTCTCGTTATTAAGAAAGGAAAACACAATCTTACAGATGTCAATTACCATCAAGACAACGTTTAATATAATCTGAAGAAGAGTAGTAACATCAGCACGCTGAAATGTCTTTACAACTCCGCCTACAATTATACTTAATTCACACCAGAAAATTAATATTTTCAAGTACCTCAAGTCTATTGTATGTCTGCATCCAAGACCGCCATCAGGAAAGTTCCGTCATAACCGGAATGAGACATTTCAGGAGGGGGAAGCGCAAAAGTTCTTCAAGAAGTTCAAGGACAGCTAACCTCTTCTGGCTCTTTAAAAAAATATATGCATAAGTTGTTCCTCTTTTTAGTCAATTAATACACTGAGTCGAAGTTTTATTTTCCTTTTAAAACCAAACGAAAAATCGCACCACAGTACTGACGCAAATGAACATTTTCAAATTATTTTGGCACGTACTTCCATTTTCAACCTTTTGTAGAGGAGCACTTTAAAGAATCTATATCGGGCGTGTAATTTGTGATATATTCAGATTTGCAGGAGAACGAAGTAAATTACGGATGAACAGTCACACAAATCAGATTTTTATGCAAGTAGGCATTAAAAATACGGGACAATTGTTTATCATACATTTTATTTTTATTTTGCTGCTATACAACATGGCAATAATTTAACAAATGTTTTAATATTTGATTCCATTTGCGTAATAATCAAGCGCAAAAACAACTCAAACTGCTCACATATTTTTCATTACATTTTCAGAACTCAAACGTTTTCCACAAACAAATTTTAAAATAAAAGACATGTGCCTTTTTATATATTTTATCAAGAATATAATTTTTATCGACACAGATTTCAAAAATTTCAATAAAATATACAGACAATCATTTAATAATTTATGACTTCAAATAATACATTGTGACACATGCAATAAGTACGTCTCAACTTCCCAGGAATAAATAAAAAATTATGTGTGTGTGAGTGCATATACATGTATGTATATATATATATATATATATATATATATATATATAAAGTTTCGATTACAAAAGTTAAACTCGATTTTAAAAAGTATATTTTTTTAAAAGTAGGTAGATCCAAAACTCTTCCTAGAATGACAATATATAAAATAATTCGATATAAAAACCAACGTTTTTAAAAACAACGTTTTTATATGGTGGCAAAGTTTATTAAAGAAAATTATTGAAATATAAGTTAAAACTGTTGGTTATTTTTAACTTTAAAATTTACTTAAAAAAGAGACATTTGTGAGCGTATTAAAAAATTCATAATACTCATAAAATCAAAACATGCATTTGAAAGTTTGTAAGCCATTCTATTAAAAAAAAAAATGGGAACCAGAATTCAGAAAAAATTATTGTGATAAGACATGGTGCCAAATATTGGAAACTTTCTTTCTTGCTCATGATTATTGACTAAAAGTCAGCAACCCTTTCTATCTCGGAGATAGTAAAGGGAGATAGTATCTCCCCTTTGTGAGTACAATAGTTTTACGAGGCGTCATGTGGTGTGGGGAGTGCCCGGTGTTCCCAGAGGGGGAAATTTTTTTTTCCTCAATCCTAAAAGCGCCTAGAGGAAAGAATATTTTGACTTATTAAAATTATTGAAATATTAGTTAAAACTTGTCGCAAACGTCTAAATATTGCATTGTTAGGCCAGTACGAACGATTCCCAAAATTTCAAAGCTCTAGCTTGATGGGAAGTTGGTTAAATTAACGATCGAAAATTTGATGACACACACACTCACACACACACACCAAGTGAAATTCAGAAAAACGTTGTAAAAAGATTTTTTTTATAAATTTAAAATTTTAATATTTCCCTCTATAATTAGTATTCTTAATAAGTATAGTATAAGAAATAAAAATAATTTATAGTGTAAAAAAATTCATATCAAAGCTAAAGGGCTTATGAAATTTATAAACGAACATACGTCAACACTGACGAAAAAATTAGATATTATCTTTTCACACATAAGAAATGTTCCTATGCATCTGCTTATAGTACTGACAACCAATGAAATACATTAAAATTCGTATCTCAGCAATCTAAAATTATTAATATTGAAAACTAATAGCTGTATTTCCAAAGAGCCAAACGAATTTCATAGAAGTATACTTATAAGGCGAAAAATTAAAATAAAATTTTCACATTCAGTTATTTCAATGGTTATAAAATTAGACAACTCAAAATAAGGAAAGATTCCGAATGAAAAGTAATGAAATAACCGACAAAAAACCATCAACAGAAAGGTGAGACTATTTTCACTGTACTTCATACATTATATAAAATCTTAATTTTATTCTTATTATTACATTCATTAAAACATGATTTAGATATTAGCCTATCTCATGAATATTTCAATTTTCATAGCACTTCATTATTTAGAAAAGACTTATCCAACCTTTTAACTCTTTTCCCACTATTAAAAATATTTTTAAAAAAATAAGATTGTTCTGAGTCACGAATAATATCCGTTGATACTAACCATAGTTAATGAGTGGAGGGGGGGGGGAGCTATATAAAACTTAGTTAACATATGTATGAAAAAAAAATGTTACATGAAATTGAAGAAACAAAACAATAACCGGAAATTAGTGAGATGCAAGGTGTGATAGATATATCGAAAAAACTAATATTTCAATATTTAGTTGATGTTAGTTGAAATTCTCGATGAGTTTTCAATGTGTTCATCAGATATTAAAACGTTTTTCTGAATTTTACTTGGTGTATGTGTGTGTCATCAAATTTTCGATCGTTAATTTAACCAACTTCCCATCAAGCTAGAGCTTTGAAATTTTGGGAATCGTTCGTACTCGCCTAACAATGCAATATTTAGACGTTTGCGATAAGTTTTAACTAATATTTCAATATTAATAAGTTGAAATATTCTTTCCTCTCGGCGCTTTTAGGATTGAGGAAAAAATTTCTTTCCTCCTCTATGAACATCGGGCACTCCCCACGCCGCATGAGGTATCGTAAAACTTTTGTACTCACAAAGGGGAGATATTATCTCCCCTTTACTATCTCCGAGATAGTAAGGGTTGCTGACTTTTAGTCAGTAATCATTCGCAAGAAAGAAAGTTTCCAATATTTGGCGCCTTGTCTTATCACAATAATTTTTTCTGAATTCTGGTTCCCATTTTTTTTTAATAGAATGACTTACAAACTTTCAAATGCATGTTTTGATTTTATGAGTATTATGAATACGTTTACAATGTCTATTTTTAAGTAAATTTTAAAGTTAAAAATAACTAACAGTTTTAACTAATATTTCAATAATTTTCTCTAATAAACTTTGCCACCATATAAAAACGTTGTTGTTTTTTAAAAACGTTGGTTTTTATATCGAATTATTTTGGTTCTTATATTCTTCATGTACTTCATCTTTAAAAATAGCTTTTAACAAATGTAAATGTTTCTATAAGCGATGATATAAACAATTCATGTTAACCTTTATTTAGGTGAAGAAATTTTATGGAAGTCCAGTAAAAGGAGTATGATCAAATTTGTCATAAAGGTCAATATTAGATTGCACTTCCATGTATTTCCATTTGAAAATTAATAACTAACATGTTTATGTCAACTAAAAACGTAATCTCACATATACCAAAAGAAAAGTGATTTTTCCAGTAATCTTAAAAATTTTTTTTTTTTTTTTTCCCTCTTCCTGAAGTACCTGTATCAAATCTAAGGGGAAGGTTTCATACTGTTTGATTGTTTGGTATTATGGGATATCGTATAACAAAAGCTATTATATCCACGATTTACTAACTTTTGCTTCTTTACAAAACTATACTCAGGCAACGTGTTGAAATACATAAAACTGTTTGCTTTCATTTGAGTCTTCCATAGTTTCAGTTTCATTTCGAAGGCTGTTCTAGTTTGAAGAATTTCTAAATTGGTTTTCACTTGAAAACGCATATGCATATTATATATATATATATATATATATATATATATATATATATATATATATATATATATCCAACTTATTTAAATAAACAATCAATCAAGTTACCAAAAAATCTGCGAGTTAGCTTTCATTGCCAAATTTTGCCTTAATTTTGAGTGTTCTTGTTTCCATAAACGATTCGATTTCAAGCTGTGAATCATAAATTCGTTTCAAAATTTTGCTTCGGACTTAACCCTCTCACGTCCAAAAATTAAATGATATCTCCATAATTAGCTCCCATAAATTTAAGGAATTCCAGGAATTGCCGATGTTTTCCATCATTTGGGCCTTATGAAATTCAGGGCCTCTCTTGAAAACAATTAGCAAGATATTATCCATTCTATTATCCATATTGCGTATATTTTTCTTGGTCTACTTACAATATTTCATCTATATAAGTTTGGAGAATGCTCTATTACCTTTACAAATTCATCTTTTGATATAGTTGAATGTTTTAAATTTTCATTTTTAGTCAAAAAACAAATGTTACAAAAAATGTTAAAATGTTAAGTTAGGAATTTTTTTTCGTAAGGTATTTATTATATTATAAGTTATACTACAAGGTGTTTAGATAGTATTTAACAGTAAAATTTTTACTATGCAGTTTGGTTATTCCACAAATAAAATGAATTAAGGAGCTGAAATATATTCACTCCAATTTTTACTTGTTACTGAACGTGGCACCATTAGTATATACTATATGCCAAATACGTCCACAAAGAACAGAAAAACCGTTTCTCGATTATTTTTTTTTTCTCAGCTTCGCATAAAGTCCAGATTTAATTGTCTTTTGATGGCATTAAAAGTCATTTCGTCAGTGATATTAAACATATCATCAATATTTTTAATAAAAATTACATTTCAGGAAAAATGTAGTTCCATTCTTTTGCTAATCTTTATAGCATAAGATTTAAAATTAGCAGCTTTAATTTCCAAAACTTTTTCCGGTACATTTTTTCTATTTTAATAATTTACCCAGCCAGCAAAATTTAAGAAACTGAGAGAAAAGAATTTAATATTTTAATTAGTTGAAGGGACCAACGACAGTTTTAAAAAAAAAATTAAAAATCTGATGAATCCGAGTAGAAACTTGTGATAAATGAACAGAAACATAATCGGACAATTTCGAGTCACCACATTTACTTTAACAAATAAAATGAACTGAAACATAATCGGACAATTTCACGTCACCACACTTACATTTACAATTAAATTGAAATTAAAAAAAAATATTAAAGGAAATACTCTTTAGACATGTCGACTATTTTTAGTCGTATGCGTATATTATCCGCTAATTCGAGGACTAAAATTTCAAGAAATAGAATGTTAAATAGGTTCGATAGTGGAAATATTTCATTAAAAATAGTGAAAAGAAAAATTCAGTTTGTAATATCTTCAAGACGGAATCTTAAAAAAGTTGTCACACTCCATTGGACTTTAAATTTTTAAGAAATGACATGTGTTTCATTTTATGCATGTATTGTCAAAATGTTTAAGAATGGTTAAAATATTTTTTATATTTTATTATCAAATAAGAAATCAAATATATTCCCTTCTTGAAAAACTTATGATTTGTACATTCAAAAAAAATTTTTTTTTTTAAATTTTTGCTTCACATACTTGAAAATGAACTGTGATACTAATTAGAGAAGGTCATGACGATTGGCCATTCTTAAAATAACATAGTAATGAGGGGGAAAGACGATACAAATTCTTCTGTTACAGCCATATAGCAGGAAAAATAATACAAATTTTCCGAGTAAAGTCTATTTATTTCATGTTGAATGAGAGAATTTTAACAAAGAAAGCGGTGGACGGAAGTCCACTCTCTTCCATAGCTGAAGCAGAAGAGTGGTAACAATCACATTATTAGGGAAGACACCAGATGTGTTGCTTCGCCGTCGTGGCTATAGTGAAAAAGAAAGAAATTTTTCCTTCATGGAATTTGTATGCAAGGATTTCTTCAGATCATGTGGTCTTATAACGAGGGATCTTTTAGTATTTCAGTAGGAGACGTTAAGTCTATCGGGAAATCTCCCTACGGAAGTGAAACCGGAGAAAATCAGATATGAACAGATTAAAAGCGTTTGATCACATAAATTAAAAGCTCAAAAGGATTTGTATCAGAAAATAAGATGAACTTCCCACTAAAAGCGTTAAAAGTATAAGAAAAATACATTACAATTTAAGCGAGATAACATTAGATATAAATAAGTTTCTAAAACGTAGAAAATAAAACAATTCGACATCGACGTGTTAAAATACCACTGTGATTTATCTTTTAAATTTAAATTCATCACAATCACTACATTACTTTCATATGTTTTTTAGAAAATCTATGCAAAAAAATTGCAAACAAAAGAAATCATATTTGCCTACTGAATGAATAGTTTTTAAAGCGATGCAGAAAGAATAGAATATAATTGAACAAAGGAGGGAGAAGGTAACATAAGTGAGATACTAAAGAGTGGTTCTTTAACTTTTTAATCTTATTATCTCATTCCCATGGTTAAAAATTTCGAATGAGCTCCTACCTCCAACCATAAGCATGCATAAAAAAATATGTTGTTTAATTTTTTAATTTAAAAACAATAAATAAATTTAAACCCAAATTTATTTATTTTTAATATTAACTTGTTTTGTTAAATGAAATTGAAATACTCATAACTAAAAATATAAATTAAATAACTTCTCTTATAAATTATTGAAATAAATACACTTCTTAATAGAATAAAAAGGTAAAATACAATATATTGTTCTTCACTTGTCACAAAATAAAAACAACTGACTATACTAGCAAAGCGTTTTCACACTAGACGCAGCGACACTAAGACTTCTTCGCCTGAATGGCGTAGGAAGTTCCATATTATGCGTTTGCGGTCATATTTTGATTATGCATAAATTGCAATACGACACCACGTTAACAATGCACTTAGTGGTATTTTTTCAATATGTTATGATTTTCTGCTCAACTGAGCCAGTATTACGATTTTATACTTGCGCTGCAAGGAAAATATAATATATATTAAAGATAATAAATAGATTTAAAACTAATGTCTTAGTAAATTCATGTATCTAATTTAAATTTTCGCAAACTCATTTGGAGTCGTCACCCACTTATTATAAAGCGGTGTATTCAAACCAAATAAATGTTCTGCAGTTATGCAGTCGTAACAGGCTTTCTTAGAACAGTATTCTCTCGGACCAGAACACCGCCGAATACCGGAAATTTCCTAATAATAACCAATTAATCAGAAAAAGTTATGTATTATTATATAAAATTTAATACAGTACACGTAAATAAAGAATAAACGTACGTAATAATTAAAACTACAAAAAAAAATTATTATTTTGAATTGATATCATGTATTATTACGTGCAAGTAGAAGGCATAAAATAATTTTCCCTGGCTTAACAGCCGGTGTAAAAACGCCGGATTGGTGAAGCATTAAATTATGGAGGAAGTATCAGTTTTTTTTTTTTTTTTTTTTCCCTTCTAAGATAAACAAATTAATGACATTAAAATCATTTTAGAATGGGATGCATGTTTAAGATATGTCAATAAAGTTAGTAATTTTTAATGAACTTTCACATAACAGTGAAACATTTTAAACAGTAGGTATTAAAACTCTTTCCTTGAAACCCTAGAATTAGAATTTGTTCTGGAGCTAAAACTGAAAAGGAAAAAATTCCCATTTAAAAAACAGTAAACAGCTTTTCATAATACATAATTCGAGATAAAAACCAACGTTTTTATATAGTGGCAAAGTTTATTAAGAAAAATTATTGAAATATTAGTTAAAACTGGTCGCAAATATCTAAATATTGCATTGTTAGGCAAGTAAGAACGGTTCCCGAAATTTCAGAGCTCTAGCTTGATGGGAAGTTGGTTAATTTAACGATAGAAAATTTGATGACACACTGATACACACACACACACAGAAACACACACCAAGTGAAATACATAAAAACGTTAAAAGTAACTAAAATTAATTAATTCATCCGGTAAATTAAACGGTTGGAATGCAGTTTAACCCAATCACTCTTGGCGACAAGAATTATTTGGCAGTATTTTGCCAAATGTGGCTACCCTGGTCCGTTTTGTTCAGAATTCAGAAGAAATTATTGTGATAAGACACGGCGCCAAATATTGGAATCTTTCTTTCTTGCCAATGATTACTGACTAAAAGTCAGCAACCCTTACTATCTCGGAGATAGTAAAGGGGAGATAATATCTCCCCTTTGTGAGTACAAAGGTTTTACGATACCTCATGCGGTGTGGGGAGTGCCCGGTGTTCCCAGAGGGGGAAAGAATTTTTTTCCTCAATCCTAAAAGCGCCGAGAGGAAAGAATATTTCAACTTATTAAAAATATTGAAATATTAGTTAAAACTTATCGCAAACGTCTAAATATTGCATTGTTAGGCGAGTACGAACGATTCCCAAAATTTCAAAGCTCTAGCTTGATGGGAAGTTGGTTAAATTAACGATCGAAAATTTGATGACACACACACTCACACACACACACACCAAGTGAAATTCAGAAAAACGTTTTAATAATTCGATATAAAAACCAACGTTTTTAAAAACAACGTTTTTATATGGTGGCAAAGTTTATTAGAGAAAATTATTGAAATATTAGTTAAAACTGTTAGTTATTTTTAACTTTAAAATTCACTTAAAAAGAGACATTTGTGAGAGTATTAAAAAATTCATAATACTCATAAAATCAAAACATGCATTTGAAAGTTTGTAAGTCATTCTATTAAAAAAAGAATGGGAACCAGAATTCAGAAGAAATTATTGTGATAAGACATGGCGCCAAATATTGGAAACTTTCTTTCTTGCGAATGATTACTGACTAAAAGTCAGCAACCCTTACTATCTCGGAGATAGTGAAGGGGAGATATTATCTCCCCTTTGTGAGTACAAAAGGTTTACGATACCGCATGCTGCGTGGGGAGTGCCCGGTGCTCCCAGAGGGGGAAAGAAATTTTTTCCTCAATCCTAAAAGCGCCGAGAGGAAAGAATATTTTGACTTATTAAAATTATTGAAATATTAGTTAAAACTTGTCGCAAACGTCTAAATATTGCATTGTTAGGCCAGTACGAACGATTCCCAAAATTTCAAAGCTCTAGCTTGATGGGAAGTTGGTTAAATTAACGATCGAAAATTTGATGACACACACTCACACACACACACCAAGTGAAATTCAGAAAAACGTTGTAAAAAGGAGTCCCAAAAAGAAGTAGGAATAAAAATGGGAGAGTGGCAAAAAGTTACAGATAGCAAAACATAATAGGAGTTCGGGGAGGGAGTGAAAGGAGGAGGGGTAGACACAAATAGTTAAAAAAAATTTCAAATTTTAGATGGAAAATGGTAAATTTTCAATACTTGAGTGAATTTGGATAGAGAAATAAAAGTTGACAATTTATACCAATTTTACTTTGTGTAATTTACTTTGCATTTTAACACTTTTGTGTTTTTTTTTTTTTTTTTTAATTTTGATTAACACCATTTTACAAAGAAACAATATTACAAATGTATTATAATGGAATAGAAATATTTCGAGAAATCAAACGTCATCAGGGTTATTTTCAGTGAATATAGTTTGTTTAAAATAAAAGCTAAAAAATGCATGATTTGCCCAAATCCAAACGGTGAGTTTACTCAAAGTCTTGTATTACACCCTTAACAAAATATGCAAGAAAAAATAAAAATACTTCAACAGATTGCCTGTGCTCAAAAACATTTAACTAGATATTCAAAGAAATACAATTATATTTTTAAAAAAAAAAAGTAAGATATACAAAATAAGTTTCTCTGAGTCATATGCTTAGTTTCTTTTAAGACCACGTTAAAAGTCTTTGTATTCACCTGAAACTAACTTCCTCACATTTATCCATCTTAGCTACCCTTCCTCACAGCACACATCATGCTACACCTGCTGCGCGAGTCTCCACTGTTTGCTGTGGTGCTTTAAAAAAATGGTTCGCCTTAACTCACCGGTCTTGACAATCGAACCCCAATGCATGGTACTGCTTTTTGTGCGGTTTCAGTTAAGTAATTTTTTTAATAATTAAAGAAATAAAAAAGATGCTAATTAGGTGAAAGTCAATTAGATTTATACAAATGTTTTGTTTATATTTTCCAATTAACACCAATTTTGCAGTTTAGTTTAAATACTGTTGTGTAGCCTTTTATTTTTTTATCTTTTGAATTTTGATTAACACAATACAATGTATATAACTTTTATCAAACAACAATATCACAAAATAGAAATATTTCGAGAAACCCAAAAAGATCAGTGATAATTTCATTAATAAAAAATTATGGTTTGTAAAAGATAAACACCAAAATAAATGATAATTTACAAAATTCAAACTAGTGAGTTCACTCAAGTCCTTGTTTTATGCCTCATTACACTATAAAATATGTAATACTATTTTCACCCAGGAAAAATAAAAATAAAATAATATTCTTAAAGATTTTTTGTGCTAAATAAAATTTTACTTGAAATTCAAAGCAATACAATTAATAACATTATGGAAAGTAAGATACACAAAATAAGTTATTATGGAAAGTAAGATACACAAAATAAGTTTTTCAGAGTCATAAGCTTGGTCTCTGTTTTAAAACCAAGTTAAGTGTCTTTGTTCTTCTCACCCGACATAGACTTTTACACATTCTTCCATCTTTTCCTACCCTTCCTTACAACATATGCTACACCTGCAGCGCGAGTCACCCCGTGGTGCCTTACGAAATGGTCCGCCTCTACACACGAGTCTTAACCTCTTCATTGGTTTAATTTTTTAACAAATTTGATCCAAAAAAAGGCAATTTTTTACTGTAAATTTTTATTTACTTTATTCGTTTGACATTTGCATAAGTGGGAAACTATTACTAAAATTAATATTTCTAATTTAATTTTAAGCATTTAGAACAATCTTTTCTGCAAATAGAATAATATTTTACCTAAAAGTTGTTTGTTCTTCCTACATAAAGACAACTTCTAAGTTTTTACCCAACAGGGAATATTAATTTACGTTTTGCATTTAAAAAGTACAATTAATTTATATTTATTTACAATTAATATATTTAAATTTATTTAATCTTACATTTACTTACCTAACCTGTACGATCAAACTTATAAAAATAGAAAAGATACAGGCAAAATAATAAGAAAGATAGAAAAATCAGATTGCTCCTACATCGTATGGGCAAACCGATAAAGGCATGAAAACAGCGTACGACGTATAGGCAAACCAAGCAAAGGGTTGATAACCGTGCCGCAATTCTAAAATTATAAATTTACTAAAAATCTATTTTTTATGGCTTGCACTGACTAACATGCATTTATGGATTTCAGAATTCGTGCTTCAAGTTACTTAAATAATAAATATTTTTGGAACTAATTCAGACTTTTGTTTATGCTATTGCAAGTCTCCTAATTATGTGCATTAGTTACTGTTAACAATAACTATTGCATTAATTCTCTTTTCACCCAGGAAAAAATTATTTTCATAAGCCCATTAACATGGCGGCTTTCAATGAGGAAATATATGTTTCGTGCCGTAATCTATTTGGAATCGGAAATGCCATTAGGATGACTTTGCTAATGTCAGGGAGATCCTCACAATGATTACATGACCATTGAATATTTTAATATTAAAATAGTCTTATATGTTATATAAAATATATATAAATATAACTCGTTTTTAAGTTCTCAGAGAAGCTCGCAATTACTAGTAACCGTAGTACCAATTCAAATTGAAGCAGTCCCGACGTCTTCAATGGAAAATAGAGGCAGGGTGAAAGCTGAAATTGATTGCAAACTATCTATTAAAAAAGTCCGCAAATAACCTGATAAAAATATTTCACGATGATATCGAATCGAATAATTTCACTGAATATTGCCCCACATGTAGAAAACAACAACAAAAATCCACGAATTGATTTAAAAATGTCTAATCTCCTCCCTTCCGATATTGGTAAATAAGAAGAAAAAAAATAATAAAGCTTTTCTTTCGAATCGTCAGTTCTACTCGGATGAAAAACTTCCGGTCATTTAAAAAACAAAGAGGGATGTCGCTATCTTAGGGTATGTATATGTCAGTGACCTTGGAGGCTGGTTCCAGGCCAAGAAGCATGACTTTATACACGTCACACAAGACTTACAGCTCTCATCCTTATTCCTCACTCCTTCCTCTCCTACCAGTAGATAAAAAATTTAATAAATTCTAACTTAACTTCCTCATCGGACATAAATTTATTTCATAAAAAATTAATAAGATAAATTTTAGTATAGTTTTGAAAACGGTACCTTCTTTCATGACTGCACTTTACGTGAAATGAAAATAGCATAATATGAACACAGAAAAATGAATAAAACATTACCCTAAGATAAATTTTATTGAATACGATTAGCTGATTTCCTTCCTCCTCCCCCAGTTTCAACATTTAAAATAAACATTCTGCGCGCTTCCAGAAAATAAAAAAAAAAATTCAAATATTAGTCGGAGGAAAACGAAATCATACACAAACTTTTAGTGATAACCAAATTCGTTAAATCACCGATCAGAAGGAAAATAAGAGTAATGATTAAATTACAATGTAATATTAAGAATACTTTAATAACTAATGAATCATTAAGTTGCATAATTAACTTTTACCAAATGAATTACCTCAACTAACTAAACACTAGACCAAAAACAAAAATCAATATGTTTTGAAACATATATAAATTAAAAAAAACTTTCGGCCATAAACAGTGTTTATCAAAAGAGAATTAATTAGTGTTCCTCATCTAAAAAAAATTTATAATTCTCTAATTTCTATTACTTTTGTTCAAATTTGTTGATATAAAAAAAATTAAATGCAACAAATTAAACTTGTTTTCAAGAAGAAATGCCCCCTTAACCACCCTACAATTTTTTCCCCTCATATTATCAGAGTAATAATAACTACATATTAGAGCCTTTCATGAGAAAAGTACCAAAATACTAAGTTTCACCTCTAGCTTTCATGCTGTTATATATATATATATATATATATATATATATATATATATATATATATGAGCATCCTATTGCAATGATTTTGAAAATAAAACTAAAATTTATTTCATTAAATACTAATTCTTAAAATTTAATAACACTTGCATAGAATATAACCTGATAAACACTTACAGCTAATATCATTGATTAACAAATGATATATTGCTGGTTGTAATTTACACTAAGCTAGAACTATACAATGAGCTCTTTGAGATGGAGCCTAAAATTCTGTGTCATATTCAAGACAGACCAATGACATGTTAACTCATTCTTTATTTTCTAGAATTCAAAAGATATGCTGAAAAAATATGGATGGGATTTCTTTCATTCGGCATTTTACTCAAGGGCATTATAATTTTAAATATAAATTAGAATGCTTATTAGTCCATTATATAAATCTACATTTTAATCCTGTTGCTCCAAACCTTTTCGGGGAGTATCACAAATGTGTGGAAGCACAAGCGTATTCCCAACCCAAAAAAATTTTCAGATTTATTTTTGGTGAATTTTCCCTTCTCCCTCTTTCACCATTTTCTTCGTTTTAACTTTAATTATTATCAACAGATGACAGTGATGTACGTAAAGCATATGTAGAAATCCAGGATCCCCATATATCTTGCAAGCTGGTATACTCTTTCTTCGAATGGGTGAATAAAAAAAATATAAGAAATGAGATGTCAATAAAAAATAACATAACTATCTTGACATAACTTATTAAAAAAACAAATCAAACAATAAAGTGGAAAATATAATAATTTCTGTAAAGCTCAATTTTATAATTAGTTGCAGCTTTATTAAAAAAATCAGAAATTATTATTTTATAAAGTACAATTTTTTTTAACATCAATTCCATCTTAATCTCATGAATGTTTTTTTACAAAAAATTTATTGCAGAGTTCAAAAATATTAATTAAAAATTGATCCCCATTATATAAAAAAAATTACCCAGATATCTCGACTATAAGATTTTTATTTCACTTATGTCAACCATCTCTCAAATGTTATGTTTTTCAATTCACTCAAGCGAAGAAAGAATATACCAGCTGGTAATAAATTTGTATTGCAAAAAATCATTATGTTGTGTAAATTTTGTAAAGATATATCAGTTCTTTTTTTAAAAAATTTTACATCTTAAACCAAATGCTCAAAACATTTAGCTCAAATTTCCACCTACCATTCCATTATCTAAACTAAAGAATACAAGATTATCACACATTTCTCATTTCATTATCTTTCATTACATTATTAAAGACCTACTTTTAATCTTCCAAAATAAATAAGTAATAATTAACCTTTAAAAGACGAAAATCAAGACATGTACTTTCAGTTAACAGGATGAAGGATAGATATATTTGACTCATAACACGTGACTTTAAATTGAATCCTCACAAATTGATCTTGGAAAAAAATGTTATGAGAACTCAATTCATCATTCAATACACATTTAGAATTTTATTTTAAGCAATTATGTAATTGATTTCAATAATTTGTAGAGTAAAACTGCTTAGAAAATAAAGAGAAAGAGAAAAAAAAATAATTTTGTTTCATCAGTTACACGAGTAATACTTCTTCTACCAAGAAAGAGTAACCCAGGCTCTGAAATTCTAAAAATTGCTATGAAGTAATACAATATCAACAACTTATACAAAACAGTTAGTAATTAGTTGGTTTTTAACAGTTTTTCCTATGTCATTAAGAAAGTGCATTCTTGTTGTGTGTTAGAAATGGATAAGTCAGTGGTCATCAACAAAATGTATAGTTTTATTAACACTTCATAATGGAAGCTTTGAGACTTGGAGGAGGAGAAACTGAAAAAAATATTGATGGTAAAAATATAATGTTGGTATCGCATTATTGACTCTTATTAGAAGTGGTACACATACAGAAAATTGTGAATGACTTGGAGATATGTTCAAACTGGAATGTATACTCAGTAAAAAAAAGTAAAAATTTAGTGAAAATGAGTAAAAAGTATATTTGGAACAAAGCTTCCCAACATTACCACTTCTCCTAGTTTGTAGAGTAATACAGGTTTAAGTTCATTCAATTACATAACTAAGACACTAAGAACATATTTTTTCATTTTATCTCAAATTGCCATAAATTATTTTCATCAGTAAAAATTTAGGAATACTTTCGTTATAAAAAAATTTTAATGACTTCTAACCGGTTTTTATTTATTTTTCTATCATCTGCAGAAAAAAGATATTTGTAATTATTGCTAAAGCTTGACAATAAAAATATTTGCAGCCATTTAAAATCTGGCCACCAGGAAGTGTAGATAGGTAAAAAGTTCACACGTTAAATGTCAAAGTGATTTGATTTTACAGGGTTAATGTCATACCACTGCATAACTTGATAAATTACTAATAAATAGTAATTACTTGAATTATACTTGTGCAACTATAGTAGACAAACCATCAAGGCATGTCCAACAATTTTTCAGTTGAACTGCGTACTCGAGTCCCGATTCCACATAAGACGTATCATTTAATGAGACTGATGCGCAATGAATCTGTCAGAGTTCCAAGTCTACAATTTGGCATGGTGTGGAAGTTAGAAAAAAAGGGTTCCAGCTGTGGTGTAATCCTTGTCACTAGACCTTGGTATAAAATTATGAAATTCATTGCTAATGGACCATTTGTTTCTTTTAAATGCAATGTTGATAAAAAATCAATCAATAAATAAATTTAGACAAATGCACTCTAACACATGAGGATTTTAAAGACCAATTAGTTATAACTTTCAGCTCCCATTCTCCCATATGATTATCATTGGTGGATTTAAATTTCACAATTCACTTCATCAACTAGATGTATCAACACCTCTCAGCAATATTACACAAAATCAATAGCATTGATTCTATTTGATTTCAACATATTTGATTTAGAGAGGATAAGCATATGATTCTAGATAATAACTCAAGAAAAGAAAAATAATACGACTTATTCCTAATCAACAGGATATTATTTCCTTTTGCTTTGTAAAACAATTACAGACAGATTCATCCCTTATTCAAAGTAAACGAAAAATATAAAAGTTATAAGCTTAGGTACATCATTTGGGAATCTAAAAGTATTTTAAATACAGATCTCCCTCAATAATTCAGCCCTCCATTTTTCTGGTCTGCCAATAATCTGGTACTTCTACAAATACTGACCAGTCACAGAAAATTATTTTATGCCTGCCACTTCAATGGAATAATGTAGACTAAAAATACAAAACAAACTTTTTTGCAATTTTAATTATTTTGTATGTTTGACTCTTTATTTGCATGTACTCTATTAAATTTTCCAATATTACACATCTTTTGCCATTTATATGCATTATTATAAGTAATTATAAGTGATTTTCCAGCAATTCAGCATTTTCAGTAATCTGACAGTGCTCTGGTACAATACCTGCCGGATTTCCAAATGAGCAGTATATTATTCAAATTCTCCTACCTAAATTCTACAAATTTTTAAAAAACTGTATTTAAAATGCATACAAGTTTATATAAATTTCATCATCATCAATTCTCATCACACCAAAGTGAGCATGAGGTCACAACAACTGAATACCATTTTATTCAGTTTAATGTTGTCTCAAAGACACTTACCCAACTCAGACATTCAAATGAATTTCTCTCTTCTATAACTATAGGGCTTCATTAGGCCCTTGGTCTTCCTCTCTTTCTTTTTCCAACTATTGCCTATGTCAACACAATTCTTGTATCATCATTTAATGTCATTCCAAGTATATGTACAATCCATGTCCAGGTCTTTTTTAATTTGGGTAGAAATAAGTTTAACAAATGTTTTGTTATACAATTCAATATTGATATTTTATCTGGCTAATATCTTTTAAAAATTATTCTGGGGCAAGTAAATTGAAAGGTATTTAATTTCTGTTCTTCTGATTTAATGTGTTTCCAAGCTTCATTTTCATAAAGAAGGACTGCTAATACTGTCCCATTTGAATTTAATGTGTATATTTGAGATATACAATTATACATTTTCAATAACACTAAAACAGCTAAGTTTTATACAGCTTCCACTATGCTTTAATCAAAAAAGATTATTTAACAAACTGAAAAACATATACTTCATTAAATACAAATATTCCTATTTAGGTATTATGAAATTTAGAGTAATAAATCATATTAATTATTTATTTAAAACTATAGAATAAATGTAACTTTTATAATTAAAAGTTTAAAAAAACAAAAAAAAAAAGAAAATTTAGTTAGCTTCATTGAAAGTAATTATCATAAAATACAATCAAAAATCAAGAAATATTTATTGGTAACAAAAAAGTTATTATTCTTAAATTATATGCCCTTATATAATTGTATGTCCGAAATTATTTGACCTCATATAGCTAAATAATAAAATGTATCAGAATTCCAAGATTTACAAACAATCAAAATCAAGCATTTAAAGTCCAATAGAAAAATAACTGTTTCAGAGGAAGAAAAAAAAAACTTTATCATTATAGATTTTTTTTTTAAAAAAAAAATTTTTAAAGCTCCCATATATTTATAATTATTGATTTTAGTTCACCCATATTTAACATCATATTACTTTAATTATGCTCTACACATACCAATTAATACTTTAAATATAATTTAACATCAATTAATTATTTAATCAATATACATATTAAATTTATCTTACTAATGATTTCGTAACTAATTAATGTTTATAGAATGTCATGCCAACAAGCTGTTCAAAAGAATATTTGACTTTTTAAAACAAATTGTTCATATATAATTTTTTTACTTCTTTTTTACGTTCGAAAAGAAAAAACTACTTAAATTATTCAATAAGTGTAATTTTTTTCAGATCAAAACTACCAAAAGTTTATAGCAAAATAAATCAACTTAAAAATATTTTTAAAACAATTTTACACTATACTTATAACATTTGCCATGCATATTTATCAAAGATGATTATGTCAATCAGCAAAATGGTTTATTTCTTATATCAAGTTATTTACAGGACTTATAAACTTACAAACAACAAAAATTATCGAAAAGATAACCATTAATGATTTCAATTAATCGAAACAATTTATATAATATTAAAACAAACTTTTAACATTTAAAACTTTTTTAATGAGTAATAATCATATTATCATAAGACAAATCAACATTTAAAAAAAAATCTTAATGAAAATTCCATAAAATAATTCTTTTAATAAAAGCTATCAAAAATTATTTTAAAAATACATTATAGCAAAATGATTATAAATTCAGAAACATAAAGCATAAATACCTGAAACTCCCATACACAATCAGGAGTATAGAAATAAGAAATGTTGATACTCGTGACGAATCCACAAGTGAATACGCCCTACATTTAAATAGATACAAGAAAATTCTATAAAAACATTACAAAATTCAATACATTTCAAAATAAAACATCTAAACATACAATTTTTATGAAGACAAAAATTAAAATTTAAAAAAAAAAAATTTACTTAGATGAATTTTAATTTTACCAAAAATGTTGCAAATTCCCATTAGTTTATTTACTGATCACTAAATTTATAGTTATTATTACAGCAATTGTTTTACCATCATGAAAGCAAGTACAATTTTCTCTTAAAAGAAACATTTCATGTAAATTAAACAATGAGTAATTTTGAACAGATATCTAACACATGGTATATAACAATTTAAAAGTACTGATTATAGCAAATAAAAGGTACTAAAGATTTCAAGAAAATGATTATATTGCATATAAAAATATTTATTCAAAACTTAAGGAAAAATATACATGAAAATGATAATAAGAAATATAATACAAATAATTATTTCTTTTAATTGTGGGGATTTAAAAAAAAAATTTATTATATGGTCACCATATGGAATAAGATTTATAGGATTAACCTTTGCCCTTTTTTTTTTTTTAAATGATTCAAAAAAATATACACACTAAGCATATTTTTGAAATCCTCCATCATAAAATGACCTAAAATCATTTCTACACAATATTACTTATAATCAATATATTTACTATTTTTTTAAATAAACTAATTTTTTTTTTTTTTTTTTTTTTTTGAAAAATAGTTTGAAAAATCTCTGCTTTTAATTATTCTTGTAACAAAAGTAACTGGAAATTGCACACTCAGCTTTGACAGCAGCACCTAAGTAAATTATTTTAACTACAGTGCAAGATTATTGGGTTTTAATTATTTTTACGAATTGGGATACTTTTAAATTGTAGAGATAATTTGCATTTTTAAAAAATCTAAGCTAAATTTTGTCACATGGAGATACTTTAAGATGAATACACAAACAATTAAGTCTCTATTTCATGTGTTGATGAAATATTTAAGTTGTGAACAAAATGATATTTAGAATCTTTTATAGTAAATTGAAAGAAAAAAAACACGAGGAAAAACTTCTAAAAATTTTTTTTAATATTATTAGATGCAACTACTGCACCCTTTATCTTTTGAACTAGATTGGGTTTACAATTGATCCAGGCAATGAATGGTACTTAAAATTGTATACAACAGACTTATTGGTGACATACAACTTACAGAGGTGGTAAACAAAAAGAATTATTTATTTTTTAAATAAAATAGTGCAATACTAAATAAAACAATGAAAAATTACTTGATTGTAAAGATGGTCAATTTTGTAAATTCTATAGCATTTAGAAAAGAGAGTAGAAAAAACTAGTCAACTGCAGAAATAAATATTTTTAAAAGCTCATGTGTGAACATGTGACTTGTTACATATAGAACAGAGAAAGAACACAAATACAGTTTCCTTTCTCTTTTTCTAAAATTTTTAATTCATAAAAAAATACATATTTTCTTTTTTATGATTGATTTATTTAACTTTTAAAAAATAATAATACAAAAATATAAAATTTAAAAAGGTAATTTTTTTCAAAATGCTCAAGTTATAATTTATTTCTTAAAAAAAAAATTTTAGTATCAAAATATTATTATTTAAAAAACTTATGAATAAAATTGTGCTGTAAATTTAAAACTAAACAGCACATAACAAAAAAATGTATGTAATTCTGAATAACTAGCATTGTATATTATAAATGAAAAATGCACATATCTACATTTTGAAGTATGAAAAAAACCTATGACTAGTTCAAGAACTATTTCTTAATTTATCAAAATTGCATACTTGAAGTCTAGCACAATGATTCCATATTGTCCATACATAAAAGAAGAGGTACCATTAAAGTAATACTCTTACAGTTTGAATAAGAAAGATTTGAAGAATGTTAAATACTTGTGAATTGGCATAATTAATCAATTTATTATAAAATGTATATTCTAGAAAAGATCAAAAAATAAATTCAAAGCACTGCAAAATAGATTTTAATATGCAAAAATTTTTAATAGGGGGGGTAGGAAAAACATTAATAACAATCCATTAGAAAACTCTTGACCTATTATTAGTGATATATTAGACCTTCAATATTTTTAAACATAAATGCTTTTGCTTAAATAATTTTAGGAAAACAATTTGTATCAAATTCTAAGTTGTTTCAAAAATTTAAGAGAAAGAGGGATTATATCAATTAATATATTAATATCTTGAAATATGATATGGAAATTATTAGATGATTAACTTAACCTCACCTACACAGAATACTCACGCATTTTCAAAATCATGTTAGTGTAATTCAATATGATTAAGTGTACACATACTCTTCTTAAGTATACGCATTTTGTTCACTTGATAATTAAATGTCACTTAAAACCTCAAAATATATAATATTGAAATACCAAATATTTACAAGTTACAAATATTAACAATTATAAAAATTTACAGATAAAAATTTAAATAGTAACGGGGAAAATAAAAACTTCAGGAGATTTTAAAATGAATACAAACTCAAATTGTTTTATAACCTAATAATCTCAAATTTTAATTTTACTATTTAGAAGTAACTTACTTCACTATGAAGATTTTTAAAAAATTAAATTAAATAACAATAATTTAAATATTTTAAATTAAAAATCTATTTAATAGTAAATTAATAGTCTTAAAAAATAACAATTTTTGAATCTGACATAAAAAAAATCCTTATGATTTATGAGACTATATGTAAATAAACATTCATGTAAAATAATCTGAGTTTAAAACATATATTAAAAGTTTTTCATTTTTATTTTGTTCTATTTAACATTATTGATCATTAAAAAAAAACATTTCTAATATATAAACTTCTTAGACTTCAAATTTTCTGACATTTTACTTACAAATATAATTTTTTACTATATTAAGCAAACAATTTAAATATTTTGAACTAATATTCAGATTGAATAGCTCATTAAAAGCTAAAATTTTATTTTTAACTCAACTGAAATTTTAAAAAATTGTTGTATTCTTAATATCTCAGAAGAAATTTTTTTTAATAGAGACTGTCAAGAAGGCTTAAAGCTGTATTTAAAAATAAGAATTGTGAATGTAGCCATTTAATGCAATTCATTAAATGAAAAATAGGTATTATCACATTTTGCAATATACATGAAACCATCACAATAAAATGGATTAGATGCAAGACATTTTATGAACTGAACACAAAAAAAGAAGAAACATATCATGATAATATTTCAGATATATCTACAGTTAATCAATAGTGTCATTAACAGTTCTTCCTAATTATTTTGCTTATTGAAAAGAAAATGGATAAAAATAACTATTTGTAGCCTTCTCAATCAAAGATATTTAAAACATTTAAGAACTAATATTCATTGAGTAAGAAATCTCAAAATTTAATTATCACTTTAGACACCACCTTTTAAAAATTCTATAAGTTTATAAAAATATATTCCTTGTTTATTCACACAAATTCTACAGAAAAAAAAAATGAGAATTCATAGCATTCATATATATATATATATATATATATATACACACACACACACATGAACAATGAAATATTAACAAACATTTTAATTTGTAACATATATACGACCTGCAAACAAAATACAATGTATATAAATAATGAGAAAGCATATTCAATATTAAAAAAAATTGAGCTATTTCAAAATACTATTACAAAAAAATAATATTAGAACCATAACAGACATTAAGTGCAATATAGGTATTTTCTAATCAGATTCACACTACAATGAAATTTCAAATGACATATTATTCCTGTTCAAACTTAATATTTTATCAGTAACTTCATTCTTATACAAATCAAACATATTTTTGAAGAAAAATTCATTGTATAGTATCTTGGATGAAAACTTTTTCCATATCTCCAGATTTATTAGAAAATTTTAAGCAATTAGATAAATCATAAATTTGTTAGACCAATAAAAATATCAAAATTCAAACAAACATACCATTGATATTCGGACATTTCCAACATTTATCTTTTTGATAAATTGTTGAAGTGAATGCCCAAAAATAATCTCCCTTACTCTGATTTGCAGACTTTTTGATTCAACGTTTCATAATGAACTTCAATTTCTACTCACAATTTAGACAACATGTGACAATTATCATTTTTTAAAGAATTTTCTTGTTAATATCACAATCAATTACAAGTCAGATTTTAAATATTCGTCATATTCTGGCAAGATTTTGGAAATATCATTCAAAGACACTAATAACAGAATAGATTTCAGATTTATGTTTTAGACATTTATAGCCAGATATCAACTTTTCCAACACAACATACTGATGACTAAATCCAGATTATCACATTCTAGTAAACACTAAACACAACATCGTAAACATCTGACATAAAAGCAGCAGTGCATCACGTTCTCGTTGTACAGGGTACTGAAGCCATACTGATCAATCTGGCCTGCGGGGATTTAATATCCAAATAAGGTGTATTTGTTAAGTGGCAACACTTCAAGACAATGAAATTTATTTTACTCTGCGAAATCGGAAATAAACTGTACAATTTTCCCAAAAACAAGAAAAAAATCGTAATAAAATTATTTGTCATTTTGTTCTGATAAAAGTCCGATATATGTGTTTTGAAATAAAATACCATTTTGTACCTTTAGCCCTAAAGTAGGAAATCATACATTATATGCATTCCTACAATTTATGTCTGTCAATTTCATTTAAAAAAATCTTTGAAAATATTAAACATCCCTTCCTTCGAATAGATTAGTACAACATTTTGACATCTTTTTAAATTTCAATTTGATTAATATTAGATATAGGAACCTGGATTTTATAAATAAAATAAAATGTTTTACAAAATTTATTTTTGTAAAAAGATCATGACACATTCTTAAAAAATGTTTTACCTTAGTTTTTAGAAAAACTCTTAGTATTTCTTTTTCATTAGCGTAGTATTTTCCGTTTTATTATAAGTAAAATAGAACATAAATAGTTTTAGTTTTGTTTTCACATTCATAAAGTAACTTTACAGATTTTCATACATTTCAAAAATTTCTGTTGCAAACGAAAGTACTGTAAAAATTCCATAACTGATATTAATTTCAAAAAATATGAAATATAAATTTAAAATTTCTTTTGTCTATATTATATATAATTAATTAGAATGTGATTCATATGCTTCAAAGGTGAAAAAAAAATCAGATATTGCTTACTCTTTGTAAAATCGAAAGAAACTGTAGAAAATTCTGCAATTACTTAGCAAAATATTCAATTCTATAAAATTATATTTATAAATTATGTCTATGAAGTTTTGTTCTTTCTCTCCACCTTGGTAACAACATAAAATTATGAAATGCGCAGCGTCTGGCGTAGATTGTCTGTTTAATATTTGTACCACGTGGTATATTGTTGTGTGCAATGGCAATACTCTGATTAATTTACTAGTAAAGTGTGTTCATAGAATGTTTCGTAAACATTTAAAACGAACTAATTCTTCGATCCGATATGTGATATAGTCGTAAAATTTTCTCTATTATTGTGTTTATCTATGGAAATCAGAACACCATAAAGAATGCAGTCCGTTCTTATATATGGTAGATTCTTAACTCGTGCTTTAATAAATGGTGTTTATAATTATTCTAGTAGCACAGAGGCAACTGTAAATCGTAAAAGAGAAAGAGATTTTCGACTTTTAACTGTAGCTTGTGGTTTTCCTAAAGTAACTTCTCGATTTTCGGCTCTTTTGAATCGTGGTAGATATGGTGATGATGCTAGTTTCTTTGCTAGGTACAAAACAGCTGATGTCTTAGGTAAGTGAATTCTCTTTTTGAATGTTTTTTTTTTTTTATAAGCAGTCAGTCATTCTAAAATTTTTGTTGTACAAAAATTGATGTAACTTTAGTCTAAACATTGGTCAAAACCTATGACCTTCAGAAAACGGGAATGTCGTTCATTCATTTTTATAAAATGGAAGCTTCATTATTTTTTGTATGAAAAAATTTCTTCTATGCTTCAGTTGTATAATGATATCAGTACATTCTAACGTAAATAATGTTGTTAATTTGAAGCCAAATTTTCTATTTTTCTGTGCTGTAAAAAAAAAATCAAAGTGTTGGATGTTTTCCTTTGTAGTAAAACTGGTTTTCATTTCGAAATAAAACTGTGGATTTTTCTAAGTCTTTTTTAAAAGTATGATTCTATAGAATAAAACCTGTAGCATTATGGCCAATTATATTTAGTTGTTATATATAGTTTTAACAAAATTTGAGCATATGTAAACTCAATGTTTAAGAAATAATCAAGTATAATTTATTTGATATTGTTTAGTTCCTATAGAAATTGAAACTGTCAGGTGCGAAGTTGAACCAAATTAAATAACAAAATGAATCAAGCAAATGTCATTCAGAAAAATATATTTTCTTTTCTGTGGATTCAAAATCCAATTAAAAGTATACAGACTAAAGCTAACCACTTTGAAATTTTCTTTGTACACTTTGAAAAAGCTATGTTCAATCATGTATCTTGGAATAATATCATATGTTGTTAATCGAATTGTTTAGTGAAAAATTCAGGCTGCGAATGTCCGTCTTAGCAAATAATTTTTCTTGTATTTTGTGTAAGAACGTATATATATATTAATTTGACAAGAAATCTTGAGTTATTTTTTATTCATTCTTGTTTATACTGAGAGCAAAAGATTAAAAAAAAAGTTCATTTTACATTTAGTACTCATTCAGTTCTTTTAATAAAAAAATTGGTTAAAGTCGGGAATAGAGTGTTCCCTTGACGATTGGCAACGAAACTTGGTGACTTCTTAGATAGGTCGCCAAACATGTGTGACTTAAGCATTGAATATGCTTAGGGTTATCATAACTTAAATCGCCACACTTAAATCATTATTGCTCCCAAAAGTTGACAATCGCCTAGAGGACACCTTATTCCCGACTTTAACCAAAAAATTGTTAAATATCTTTAAGACTTGATATAATTGATGAAACACAGTTGATCGTATTTAGTTGTGCCTTTGGTGAAAGTTTATTTCCATTACTTGATTTTATTCCTGTAGCTGTAAATACTTTTCTGTTTAAACTTAATCACTTTGCTTTTTTTTTTTTTTTTTAGTATTAGTTTGATTTGGTTTCTTTCCAGAGTATAGAAATCAATTATTGGAGATAGATGAAAGTTTATTTATAGAAAAAAATAATGTAGATAATATTCTTTCCTACATATTTTGTTAGAGGATTGTATTGTTAAACTGGGGAGAATGTTTCTTTGTTAATGTTTATCATTTCATGAGTACTATTCTGTTTGAAGTAAAATGTTTTGGATTAACTATTGCATTTTCTGACTTAAGGGATTGGGTATAAATCTTTCAATTTGCAGATTGTCATCTCTGAACATTTAATAATGTTAGATTCCAATAATTTTATTGATCAAAACAGATTATACTGATCTGTTAAACTTTTTAGGGAAGTGTGCTTAAAGGTGCAGTAAATTACAAATAAGCACTGTCAGGTACATTCATACAATCAAGTGATTGTATGCATTCCAAAGGGAGAAATGTTCTTTATTGTACTAAATTCAATTTCTAGTGTCATACCTGGTCATAAGTGTTGCGGGATTCTTTTTTTTTTAATGTTATATTTATTATTTGTTTCTTCCTTGTATTTGTTTTTTTCCTTGTTTTTTGTGTCTGTTTGTTTTAGATGTTTCAAAATGCATTATTTATAATTTTTTTGTTTTTGTTTCATAATTCTTTTTAGTAAAATAGAGAGAAGGGTGGTTAGGGACAGAATAACAGAATTGATAATAGAAATTAAACAATTTTACCAATATGAATTTAGTATGAAAAAATGGACATGAAAAAATAAAACAAAAGAATTTGGATAAATTTTCAAATAAAGTGCAAAATTTATTGGGAAATAAATAAGCTAGATGTGACTATTTGGCATTTAAAATGCATGATATGGCTATGTTATTAAAAAATGTAGTTTTCTGAATAATATTTCATATGCTTTATTTGAATAAAAATAAAAAAAAATGGCAAAAAAGATTGAATTTTTTATGATTGAGAAAATTACTGAAAAAAAAGCGGGAGTTGTGAAAGAAAAAAGAAAAAGATGAAAATAAATTGTATTCAGAGAAATATCATCAATTGGTCAAATTAATACATCCTTATAATTATGAATTTTTTTAATGGAGATAAAACCTTTCGTTGTAATTTCTCTCGATTTAGAAATTCAACTGCATTAAACTCAAAATTTAACTTTTAGTTTGGGGACTTAATAAAATTATACTTAACTGAGATAAAATTATTTTGTATATTTAAAAAAATGTTCCTCTCTATCTGTGAAAACTTTTAACAATTATGTAAGTTCTTGAATCTTTGCTTAAAAAATCATTCTTTAGCTAGATGTAGTTAGCCATATTAAATATATTGCAATCTTTTTTTTAAAAACCATAAAGGTCAAAATAAAATGAACTGAAATAAAAAAAAAATTATGAAAAAGGAATAGAAAGCTCATGCAATTATTTGTTTCCCCTTCAGATGGAAAACTTGATAAATTTTACTCTTATAAATTATATATACTAACACTAATTAAAAAAATCCATCTTGGCTAAACCTAAATGGGATTATACCTTAATTTTCTGAAGGAGAAGGGAGTCAAATCTGATAAAGGTTATGCTTTTCTAAGAGAAATGCCCTAAGGGACTTACCTTCATTGGGTAAGTATTTTTATAGATTTTTTTTCAACGTACTGCTAAAATAACAAAATGTCTTTTATGTCCAATGTGGTCATGTGGATATGAAGAAAGAACCTGATGGTAAAAAGGTGGGGATATCAAATAACACTTCTATTGTTCTATCTGCTATTCTTCTGTTCAAGGGGTGTTTGGAAGAGTGAGATTTATGGGACTAGTGGATTCTTACAAATAGTTGATAGTGTGGGGAAAGAGGAACAATGTTAATTGAGTAGTTTACCAGTAGTTGATTCCTAGAAACACTGGGGAGGATAGGAAAAGTGTCATTTGAAATGGAGGCTTGGAATGCAGTCTTTTGGCAAATCCTAATCTATATGTGTTCAATTGCGTATGAAAGACTGAAATAAAATTATATGGAAGAGAAATTTCAGTTCACTTTATGCAGATTTGCATTTTCGCATTAATTCTCTTTAAGTATTAACCTTTAACCTTGCTAATCTTAATTCTCTTTAAGTATTAAGAATAACAAGCTTAAATTGGAGTTCAGTTGATATCAGTGACAAAGTTCACTATAACCAAGGGCTCACTATATCCTAGGTTCGCTATAGTGATGTTTGATTGTATATAAATTTAATTTTCTTCTACTTTAAAAGAATTAAAGCATAATTTTTAATAGATATGTTTGTCCCCATTATTCCATTCCGAATTAATCTTAAATCGTGCAGAATGACCTAGTTTATCTGTTCTTGATATCTGAAAATATTACCTTTGTGTTTATTTGAAACTTAACTTTTCAATACAAAGTAGTAAAATATTTTTTCATGTTTTGTTACTGAAAAAAAGGGCAAATTGTTTCTTAGTTTTATTTTGATAAAGCAAAGTTTTACTATTTTATTTATAAGAGTCTCTCTTCTCTCCTCTGCACCTGTTATTATTATTAATGGGTTAATTTTAAATTTAGGGAATCAGGACACAAAAATTTAAAAATCATTATATTTAATATTGAAAGATTTATTTCATAGAGTCATTTTACTGAATTCTAGTAAAAACTGTTTTCATTAATAAAATGTAAAAAAAAAAAAAAAAGAATCCATTTTACTATAATTTATCTCTAGAGGAATATAAATTTAATGTCCAAAGAGTGTGGCAATAAGAATAAATTGCCCCAAAAAAGCATTTTATAAATAAATACTATTTCACATGTAAGTACTTTTTTTTTTATTTTTTAAATGTACAATAAATCTCCATTAACCTGAATAAATTTGAGTTGTAAATGGAAAATAAATTTGTGAATCTTTTTTTTTTTTTTTTTTTTTTTTTGTGTATAGGTGTTGCAGACGGAGTTGGTGGTTGGAGAAATTATGGCATCGATCCTTCACGCTTTTCCTATACTTTAATGGAAACATGTGAAAGGCTTGTTGTTAGTGGAAGATTCAACCCCAGAAATCCAGGACATTTAATCGCAGCTAGTTATTATGAATTGAGAGAAAACAAGGAGCAAATTATAGGTAAAATTTTCAGTTGTAAATTCTAAAAATATGCAAAAAAAGAAATGTGTGTGTTAAGTAATTTAAATATAAGTGTTATTAATTTTGGAGTGTTTAAGGAAAGACTAATTAAGTGTTACAGAAAAAGTTATTAAAAAGAAAATAGGTACTTTTCCATTTCACTCGCCAAGCAGACTTTATTTGCGACAACACATAGCATACATATATTCAGTGTCACATCGATTGTATCATTTTCGACATTATCGCCTGCACTAGCGGAATGAAAAAGTACTGGAAATTCTTTAAAATTGAAATTGAAGAAAAATAATTTTTTAAAAGAAAGATCTAAAACTACTGTTACAAAACAAATTGAAATAATGAATCTGTTACTATTGCAGAGTCGGAAAATTCAGTGCTCTTTTTGTTCTATTTTCAGAAAATTATTTTATCATATTTTAAAATATTTTGTTGTGAATGCTCTCAACTACTGACTAATAATTTCTTAACTCGTCTTTAAAATCTCAGTCATCAAATTTTTTTTATCGTTGTTGTGATGGATAATTTAAAAATTGTTCTTAATCTCTGCTTCAATTTTTCGTTTTTTGATCATTCATTAATTATGATTTATGTAATTTATATAATTATAATTCTGACTTTCAGTGTGTAAGTCAAGAATGGAAACAATTCCAAAAAATATACAGCTATTTAGTATTGATTAAGTAATATCAAAATTAATAATATGATACAAATATTACAAACCTGAGGTTCATATAAGAATTATTTTTTTTTTTTTGTAAACTAGAGCTGAAAATGAATCAGTATCTTTAAACTGGAATATTATAGTGTACTGTCTGTGTATCATTCTTCTTAGTAAAACAATGCCCTTTGAGTTATGGTAATCTTCGCAAGTCTATATTTCTTAATTATTGACAATTTAAGATTTAATCATCTCCCTTGTAATAGTTAATAATAAAGCATCAACTTCCTTCCTAAAATTCGGGGCTACAGTAGCTTAGTGGTCATGGCTGAGAACTCGCAGGTGGCATTGTTTTTATCGAGTCATAGGTTTGAGCCCTAATGCCACTAAAGACCCTCTGTGGTTGATGTACATCATATACAAGGTAAATAGCAAGACTGGTACTGTAAAATATTTTATTTTGATTTCATACATATTATATTTATTATCACCTTCAATATTCACCCTTCCTTTATCCCTACAATGTTCTATGCAAATCTTCCATTGTTTGAAACAGTGCTGGAAGTCTTCTGTCAGTTCCTTCAGGACACAAGCCGCTTTCTCTTTTGCAGCTTTAATTAACTCAAATCTCATTCCTTTCAATGCAGGTTTCACCTTAGGAAACAGATAGAAGTTGTGTTGGAGTAAGAACTTGTGAAGAAAGTATATGGTCTAACACTCTGATGTTCTACTTGGTTAAAATCCTCTTGACAGACAATGTGGAATGACTTGTCCTTCCACAATTCAGGTCATTTTTTCCTTATATTTTCATGGAATTCTGCAAGAACATGAAGGCACTAAGGTTGATTAATAGTTTGACCTTCAAGAACCCAGTGAAGGGTTTTGATATTCAATCTCTTGTGAATATAAAAAAAAAAACTATTATCATTGCTTTGAATTTTGATCTTCTCATTCGAGCTTTTTCAGCTCTCAGTGAATATGGGTTTTTCCATTGCATGGTTTGGTGCTTTGTATCAGGATCATAATTAAAAAACCATGATTCATAGCACGTTATTATCCTTTCCAATAAGTTTTGGTCATTTTCATTGGCATTCAAAGTGTGAATACAAACACTTTTGTGAGCTTCTCGTTGTTGAAATGTGAAAATTTTAGTTATCATTTTGGCACACTCTTTTCGCACATTAAAATTGTTATGTAAAATTTTCCATTTGGATTGTTTGTCAATTCCTACAGTCTCTGCAATTACATGAATGCTTAATTGACTGTCAGATTTTACCAGATTACCAATTTTTTCAATATTGTCATGCATTTTTTATATGGAAGGGTGACTCAGGTGTAAATCATCTTCAATGCCTTCTAGGTTGTGTTGAAAACACTTAAACCACTCAAAAACATGTGCTCACTATAAACATTCATTGCCATATACCTCTGTCAATAAATTATGAGTTTCAGTAATGGTTTTTCCAAGTTTCATGTGAAATTTCACAGTACTTAATTGCTCTATTGTTACTCTTATCATTTTTCCAGTGAAACAAAACAAAAAAAAAAATAACTCTAATGCAAATGAAGGCTGCAGCTATATAGGTTTGTTTACAGAAGCTAAAAGCACTGCATTCAAAAGAGATGTCTTCATGCTAAACAGCTGCCATTTGCCTCATGCATACTTCTTCTGTAGCAGCATCAATCTCGTTATTTAATATCCATGCCACGTACGGTGTTTTCAGTTTTGCACAAAAAATTAGGTGTGCAAAAAATCTCAGCAAGATGGGTGACACATTTACTCAGTGGGAAATAAACACAATTGTGTGACTGACTCTGAGGCTATTTTGGCACTATTGTTATTTAATATCCACACCTCGTATGATCAAGGTCCCTAGTCCTCTTTTTGGTGGGGTGTAGAAATTTGGATAGGGAAGTGCCAACTTGTGTGTCATCCTCCTCACTGGACGACGGCTCAATATTGTGAGGTCTATCCCTAGTAGGCTTCCTGTTGCTTCAAAGTGTGATGTTAATAAACAATCAAGTTTTCCTTCATAAAATTTCCCACTCTTAATAAAAATAAAAACTTGCATAGGTTTTTGAATGTTAGTTTTGTATGTATGTTTTATATAATTGTTATATTTTTATTTTATTATTGGTTTTTAGGGAGCAGTACAGCTTGCGTTGTTGTGTTAAATAGGACTGATCAGATGCTATATACTGCTAATATAGGTGATAGTGGATTTCTAGTGATGCGTAATGGTCAAATTGTACATAGATCTGAAGAGCAGCAGCATTATTTCAACACTCCATTTCAATTATCTTTAGCTCCTGCAAATATCACAGGTCTTGTTCATAGTGATAGGTATGTGTCTGTTATATGATATTTTTTAAATTTATAACTGTTAATTGTATTTTACATTTTAATACAATTTTCATACATCATTTTCAAACAGTCCAGACACTGCAGATACTTCTTCAGTGCCAATTGAAGAAGGGGACCTTATTCTTTTAGCAACTGATGGTTTGTTTGACAATCTTCCTGAATCAGTAATTGTGCAGCAATTATCAAAACTTCGAGTTTGTATTTCTATATTGTTATGGAAATTTCAATTGTTTTATTTTTTTTATTTGAGTTTTCATAGAACATTTCAGTAATTTTTTTTTTTAATATTCTTAAAAGATATTTCTTAAAATTCAAGTTATATAATAAATCATTTTCAAATTTTACAGGATCACAACTTGGAAAATATGCAAAAGATGGTTAACTCATTAGCATTTCAAGCACATCGATTAGCATTTGATGCAAATTATCTTTCACCATTCTCCAAAAGAGCGCGAGAAAATGGAATTAACGTCTTGGGTAAATTTTAATTTCTTGTAATTTAGTTTCTTCTTTCTTTCTTACTGGTAAAGATTATTTCTTAATAACTTACTTAACTTATGAAAAATTTTATTTGCAAATTATGTATTAGGAAATGCATCAAACTGAAATTCTTAGAACAGGACTTCAAAACGTTAAATAGATACCTGTTAAAATTTAACAAATAAAATTAATTGTTCTTGTGTTATATTTCATTTGGAAAAGTATTACTCAAAAAAAAAAGAATTTTAATGATTTAAGAATTGAAATATTTTCTGCAAATGTATGCATTTCTTCAATGAAAATTATTTATTCATATATTCATCATTCTACAATTGCGTAAAGTGTATTTTGATTTAGAAATACACTTTACACGTTGAAAAATGCTTATTCTGAATATAATCATATCTTTAAAATTGCATAAAAACGTGGATCTAGATGCTGTAGAACTAGGGTTTTTTAAAATGATATAGAATGACAAAAGTATATTTGCTAGGACAAGCTAGATAAGTGATATGCTTGTTAAAATTTTGAAGTCCTTATAATTTATAATAGTCATTTTCTATTTATAGTATTGCTTAAAATATGAAAACTGCATAATAATGAAACATAAAATATGTTATGCAATTTTCCTAAATTTTGCACTTGGAATGACCAAAAATATTTTCATAAAAATCCATGAATGGAGTTTTCTTCATCCTGCTGTATGAAATATTTGTCCAAGATTTGATTTTTAAATAAACAAAAATTCTCAACATATCAATAGTAATATTTGGTTTTGTTTTTAACAAGTACTTAAATTATATCTTATGTATACCAAACGAATTATTTTCAAATTAATTTATGTGTAAGTGAAAAGCGGTCTCGTTGCCGTGGGCAAATCTTGTGTGATAGGCTGTTATGTTGTGTAGGGTTCAGATTATTCGGATCTGAACTTGGAAGGTATTCACCCAATATGTTGAGTTTCAATAAAAGTGTTTCAACAAATGAAGAATAAAAAATATCGCTTGAAAAAAATTGGCAGGTTAAAAGTTGAAAAATATTTATTTATATTCAAACAACAGGAAAAAAAATATTTTTTTTTTCCCCTGTCATTTTTAAAAACTTTTTGAGAAAAAAAAAACATTTTTATTTTCATATGACAATTTTGACTGGGAAAAGCACCCTATATTCATTGTTGAATAAGGATATCAAGAAAACCCAAGATTATTTGCTTGTTTTGGAAAAAGTAATTTTTAGTACAATGCCAGCTTGGCTAAATTCACGCAGTCTGTTTCTGGTACGTTCAGAAATAGCACCGTACTCGTGTCATTTCACGCTAAACGTTTTCCCACAACCTGTGACTAGTGATTCAACTTTTTTTTTTTTTTGTAAGAGTACGAATGGCGTATTATTATACAGGATGATTAAATTTGTGAAATAAAACCTGAGCTTTCCCCAATAAATTATATTTTTAATTTAACTAAATCTTAATCCTTAAAATTATCTTTTTCTGTTGAATGAATTTTTATTGAATATTGTGAAAAAATTTCATTTCAGTATATGAAATACTTTTTAAGAAATGAGATTTAAGAAATGAAAAATTAAAATCAACTAATTTTTACAAAAAGCAAATGAAGATTTGAATGTTTCTTAAAAAATTATATACTTAGAACATGCATTAACTAACTATCCTAGTAAAGTATCCTGGTAAACTGAGATTTGCCCAACTGTAAAATAAAAGCTTAAGTACTTGTAGTTTTAAATTTGAAAAGAATGACATTAATCTTTTGAGAACCAGTGTACTGGGAATGAAGCACTGTCATGGGACTGAACACTCTAAAATGCATGGGTCCATGGTCATGCTCTGTTTCAAACAATTATGCCTAATTTTACAAAAAAAGTTCCTTTAAAATCAGCATTTTATTATAATGACTGCAATTTTACAAGTTATATGTATAATGAACTACTGTTTAGTAAGTATTAATAAGATTCTAACATTAATAAAAATGAAATATGCAAAATACTAGAATTATAACTATGTACACAAAAACAAATCCTACACACAAGAAAATAAAGTTACAAATACTGTACATACAAAATTTTAAAAAAAGGAAATTAAACAATATTATGTATGTATATAATAAAATTCTAATTTAAAAATTCTTCGTGTGGTATAGTTCAAAACAAGGATCGACACACAATCCTATGTTGCATATTTTGCCATCATAATACAATGTTTGCTTTCACTTTTCCTTGTTTTTAATGCATATGATGTACCTCCTACCTTTATTGCCTTTCCTATTAATGTAAATTTTTGAGAAATGTCTTCCAGAGAAACAAAATTATTACCTCTTACATTATCATCATTAGGATTACTAATGCCAGAAAAATCATCAGTATGTCCTTTGTCACATTCTGAAAGGGATTGACGATACAGCTAGTTGATAGTCCAGCTTCATTTTGTTTTTCTAATATTTTTTGTACAAAATCAGGACATCTACAATTTTGGCATCAAAAAACATTTTTAAAAAAATCAATTCTCTCTCTTTGCTTATTTTTTAAGTTTTGGTCCACTTCTCACTGAAAAGTGCTTCTTCAGAAGTAATTTATTATTTGGAAGTATTTTAACCATATAACTGCAGTTTCAGGGCAAGTACCTCTTCATAATATATTCCTCAGTGTCTGAGAAAAATGAACCTTCTGATTCACTATGATTACTAATGTTATCACTATCTTCACTATTCTCAGAATCGCTTTCATTCATAATTTTACATCTTTCCACTATCAATCAAGTAAATCTTAGCCATTGTTAACGAAATGAAACTGAGTAACCCAACTGTATATCCAGAAACTTCTTCAAAACACACCAATAAAATAATTCATCCTTACAATAGTCAGCTGGATGCATTTCCCAATGCTCTCCTAATGAAAAGAGTAAAGCAATGAATTAGAACATTGGTGTCCCTTTAACTCCCACATGCACTTTCAAATAGCTATGATTCCCAATGCCCATACATGAAAGTCAAAATGTAGTATCATTCAACTGCGCAGAAAATCATGTTGCTGTTTAGCACTATCTCTAGTAGCATTTAAAATTTCCAATAGATCATTCTGTTTTTCAATTATGATATGCAATTCTGGGCCCACCTTATTAATTGAAGTTGTGCGTGGAAGTGATGCTGGGCTAATAGGAGTGGAATTTTTGCATCATGCCTATGTTGATCGCAAACAGGTTAAGAATATTTTTAAATAAAAAAGGGTGAATTGAAAAAAATTGTATGTATTTCTTGTCGTATTATTTTAACAAATTTTTAAAAAATATTTTTTGAATAGTTGTATTTATTACAATACTGAGGAGAATTGTAATTTGATATGCAGCTATTATAATATTAATTTTTAATGCTACTTTAAATCATTTCTAAGTTGGAATATTTTGATACTTTTTTTGCAGTTTGTGTTATTACTACTATTAAAGATAAAGATTTATTTTCATAGTTATTAAATTGTAATGAGAATTTTTTTTTTTTTTTAAGGTGGTAAACCTGATGATATAACTGTCTTACTGGCTGCTGTGACTAATTTATTCGGTGAAAAATCAGACTCTATAGCTGCTGTCGTTGCTCAACATACTTGCTCATCAGATCATGGATGATGACTGCTCACACAGAAAACTTTTTTGTTTAAAACATTGCTTTGAAATGTAGAAAGTGATACTCAAATTTGGGACAGATAGATGAGTTCTTAGAACTATCAGAGATTAGATGCAAGTTTAGTGAGGAAGTAAATGAGCTACTAATGCATTTAGTAGTTTGAAACATCTTATGGGGAAAACTAATAGTTATTATTATCAAAACAGGTGTTATTTATCTTTAATAGAGAAAAAATCTGATATATTGCACTTTATGCTTAATTTCCATGGTATGTTTCAGAACACCAATTCATATTTTAAAATGTAAAACAATTCTGGAATTTTCTTACAGCATAAAATTAAAGGGTAATAAATACGAATGGTATTTTGTTTTATATGTTTCAAACAAATGGAATTTCACCCATGCATTTTTAAAATGTTATTTTGTGTGTTAGATATTTTTGTAAATATTAATTTATAATAGCATTTCATAATTTGGTATTCATAAGCTATGCATTTGTATTTAAGTTTGTGGGTTGGTTAATTTTAAATATGTTTTGTGATAAAATAATAATGCTTGGGAACAGACAGAGGTGATTGTCTACAAATACAATATATCTGTTAAAGTACAATTCGTTGAACTTCAAATGTATATTTATGCATTATCTTTTAACACCATTTCAGCTTTATTTTCACCAAACTTTTTTATTGTGCCAATTATTTAGTATTTGTAGTTAATTATCTTCTACAGTAATACCTTGATTAACAATGAGTTCCTGTTAGCAAAAAAATAATTTTGGTTACATCACAGGTTTTTATTTACAATGTCTCATCCATTGTTCCACTTTTTTTTCAGTGCCATTTAATAGCTATTGAGTTATTTAAATTATCCTTATAATAATAAGTTAATCACAACATGGAACTATTATTCAAAACAAGAACCAGAAATAATTGATTACCATTATTATGCTTGTGGGAAATTGCACCATGGATATCAACGGTTTTAATTAACTATGATAATCCTGCAACAGATTATCGTCGTTAACCAGGGTACTACTGTATAAGACTTACAATTCTTAGTGACAACACAAGTAATTAAAAAATTGTAGAATTGTTTGTTTAGTTACGTCTCAAATGTATTATCAAAATATTCTTCTCATGGATTGTTTAACAGAAAAGATATATTTATTCATTTATAGCTTATAGTATTTACTATAGCTACAAAACAAAATTGTATAATCACTGTGAATTTTTTTGTTTGAAACTACCTACAATAAAGTTGTTGGCTCAAAATGGGAAGGGAATAAGGAAATTGTACATTACAAAAATGTCTAAAAATATTTTGAACAGCATGTTTTAAAAGGGTCCCCCCATACCTTATATCGTATCTTTAAAAATAATACTTATAAGGAATGCTTTAAAATTTTTAATTTTAAAAAAAATGTATAAAAATCAAATTTTGACTATTCAAAATATAGCCTTGTGTTTATAAAAAAATTCCCTTCTGATTAGTTATTTGAATAGCGTTTGGGTTTATGACATCATTTCTGATCAGTATAAATTCGTATTCTTACATGAATATTTCCGAACCTTTTCCTGTTGTAACCACAATTATGATTTAGATGTTTACAACTTATAATTAACATACATAAATTTCTTGTGATAAGTAAAGAACTGCTTATAAAAAAACATTTAAAAGTATGCAAATGGAGAATGTGCTTGGTTTTGTTACAAATTCTCTTCAATGTTATGTATCTTTCTTTCGAAAAATATTTATTTTTGCAATATTTTTTTAAATAAACTATTATATATATATATATATGTAATAAAAATTAAATGCAGTTTTTTGTAATGTTGATACTTTATTAAACTGTTTTTGTTTTTAAATGTAAAAAAACATTCTGTAAATTTAAGCCGTAATTCACTGTTGTTCTTATTTCTTTAAGAAGTAAATATGAATTATATATAATTATGGTTAACATTTCACAAGTTTTTGGAGTTTACATGGTTTTAGAGTACAAGGGACCAATAAGAAAAACTCTATACTCAAAGCATAATATGTGCAATATGAATTGTTTGTTATTCCAAAATAATAAAAAAAAATATGTAAAAAAATCTTAAATTGGTAATTCAAATATTTATTGCTTTTAAAAAATTTCAATTTCATTGAAGAAATTGACTAGCATTGCATGAGATTATTTTTAACTGTGTATACTGTTTGACTTCCTCTGTATTAGAAAAAATTTATTGTGTGTATGTATGTGATTATTTCATTTTTTGTTATCAAGTAATCCTACATGTTAATTGTCTACTGCATTGTATGTAATTTTGAATATTTATTTTTTGAAGATTAAGCATGGTGCAAATGTGTTTATATGAGAATCTGATGTATGCATTTTTCTAAATGAACAAAGAATGTAATAGTTTGAATTTATAAAAAATAAATTTAAATATTTTGATTTTTTTTTTTTTTTTTTTTTTGCACTGATTTGATTAAAAATTTCAGTATTCATAAAATTCTTTAATGAAATAAATTTCAGTAAAAATATTCCACTTCAGTAATGCTGTATATAATAAGAGCAAAAACAGTTCAGTATATAATGCTTGCTGAATAGATTAATAAGAAATTATAAGCTCTTTAAAATATGTACTACTGCATTCAGAATACAGTCATAATTACATATGTTCATCATCACTATTTACAACAAGAACTTCGTCAGGATCTGGTGCCATAGATGTGAATGTTGCTTGTGATAAACCCAAAAACATTGATCGAAACTGGAAAAAAAAAAAGTTCTTTATGTTAATAGATTTGAATGCAAGTTTTTTTTTTTTTAATTCATTGATAATTTAATTCCTTATGTCACATAATCATTTCATTAGTGTAGCTGTATATAAAAAAAATGTGCAAATTAACATTATTCCAATTGCTGTGTTTAATGGCGTACAAAAACTATTTTTAGGAAACTAATTACAATTGTTTCTCAATGCAAATAACATATTTTGTTTGTATTGTGCTCATGAAATTGATATTAAATTAGTTAATTAAATATATATATATAGCTATTTACCAAGATTAAAAAATAAATGTTGAATACTTAAAATTATAAGTGTTAATAGTGTATAACTGTAAATATATTTTACTTGAAGTAATTATACTCTGATTAAAATTCATTTGTTCTTAGTAAAATAAAAATTTTACCTTTTTATGAGGTGGAGTAGATGGAATCACATCATTATCCACATCATCCTGTAATGCTCCTTGGGCCATGAAATCTTCATCATCGGAAAGAGTCAAAATAAACTTAGGGGCATTTTGTGCATCATTAGATGCATTAGGCATGGAGCTACTGAATGTATTATTTTGTGAACTGTAGAATAAACACTGAATATAAGAATATTTAATTTTTACAATACATTCATATGAAGGGATATTATAAAGTTTTGTTACTCAGAAAAATACGAGTCATCTAGATAAAATTCATTTTGCATACCAATAACTATTCATGTTGATTTGTTCAGTTTCAGGCAGCTGTAAATTGAAGTAATCCACTGTGTGGAGAAGATAGGTAATCTGCCAATTTATACTATGACAACGTTCAAAATTGCTTAATTCTGGAAATTGACTATGTAGAGATATCTTAAAACAAAATGAAAAATAAGTTTCTATTTCCATTATTTTTAGAAATAATTAAAACTTATCAATACACACCCAGATAATAATTTAAAAGTTAAAGTACTTTTTAATACTTAAAATTTTACAGTACTGAAGATTACTTCAATTTACAGCTCATTGAAACCAAACGAATTTACATTATGTTTGTAAAGATAAATTAAAATGCAATAATATTATCAAGATATCTTGGTTATTTCTTATTATATAACAATTGTAACTGTAGAATACAATTTGTACATAATTATTTTTTCTAGATATTTAAAACAATGAATGGAAATTAAATTATTTTAAGTATTATTCTGTAGGGGAAATTATTTTAACAATGGAATTCATACAAATATCTGTTTTTATTTATTTAGTCTTCTCCTAGTTTGAAATTCAAAATTACAAATTTAAAAACCTTTCCTACTTTTCTGACACAAGCAAAATGTTGAGGGGGGGAAAGGAGTTTGTCTTAGAAACAAATGTATAATATTAAATTTGAAATCTAACAATTTGCATGTTGAAAACTATTTGAATTTTATTTCATCTCGCACCCCTCCCCTTCGTATAATGTTCTTCAGTAGATAATCAATAACATCTTAAAATCCTCTAAAGATTCACTAATATGCTCTGATTTATATATTATTTCACAATTCTGATTTTTGTCTCTATTTAGACGGCACATGATTACAAATATACATAGATGAGTGAGTGTGAGTGAATGTAAGGTTTATTGGCGCAAGAGCCAGATATGGCTATGCTGCGCCAAACAAGATTAAACTGTGGTCTAGACGTGAAGTTGAAAAAAAGATAAGTGGTTGACAAGAAGGAGGGTCGAAAATAGAGAAGGATCGCTAGGGTATCCCGGGAGTGCGTCACCCGTGTTTACCAAAGACAGTAAACCCCATGGGAAAGAAAAAGATCACTAGGGTACCTTGGGTTCGTGAAGCCCATACTTACCTGAAGAAGGCAAGTCCCTGAGATCCCCTGATATAATCCCCAGGGGCAGGGTGCCTGGCTATACCCCCAGACGCTGGGTACCCATTTTAGTCGCCTTTTACGACATGCATGAGCTACAGTGAGACTATTCTGTCATCCCCGGTCACCACACGGGTCAAATATACATAGATATTGCATAAGATTAAATTGGTTCAATTTTCATAATTCTAAGAAACAGTTAAATTGAAATATTTTTTTCAATATCAGAAATATATATTCCATACATAAAAAAAAATATGTGAAATGAATATTTTTATTGTATTTTGACAATTATGAAATGCTTAGTGAAATTGAAGATAGAAAATTGAGAAATTATACACAATATTTTCATACTATACAATATTTTGAACTAATATAAAAATTTTCAGAAATAATTTTGAAAGGCCCAGATTACATTTTAGTTTCAGTAGCTATTTTAAAATTAGTTTTAATTTCATTGATAATCATGAAGTTATTTGTAATAAAAAATTATTCAAAAAAAGGATAATAAAATTTTCTTGGGAAACGTTTTTCAGTTATTATTATTATAAATGAATCGTGTTTAAAGGATCCCCCCCCACAATATCAAAACTGAAATTTTTGAAGGTCAAATATGACTTAATTGATATCGATAACTTATTGTTAATTATGTAAATTAATTGTTTCAAATGGCAAGTTACAAAGGATTGCTGATAACTTATGTCATTATTTTAAAAAGTTAACTGAAGAGTGTTAACTATGTTAAACAGTACATCAAATGAATTGTACAATGAACATAAACACTTAATTTCGTTCATTTCTTTCATTACGCCCTCAGTAACTACAATTTTAAAATGGAAAATCTATTTTTTAGCCATATTGGTTGGATATATTTCTTTCATAATTAAATACTATTGCATTAATTGTCAATATTTAACAATGTTTAATTAGTAATTGCTCCACAAATGTATTTTTTAGGCATAAGTATATAACAACTGAAAACATTTGTATTATTAGAAGCAATTTACATTGGTACGACTCTTAAGGGAGTCCATAAAAATGTTCAAGGGTATCTTCTTAAATGATTTTCAAGTTGGTTACAAAATGTAATAATGCATTTAAATATGCACATTTCATTTAGTGAACAATTATTCGAAAAACAAAAATAGTATTAATTTATGAATCATTATTACAAATCAAAAAGAATTTTACAATACTTTTTTCATAATAGAATAATTATTTCTGTATATAACATAATTTTTATTAAAAGATTATCTACAAAGGGCTCTTCTAAAACATCTGTTTATTACATAATATCATTACTCGATTATTTTTAACACAATGGCAAAGTATTTTCAAATAAGTAGGATAATAAATTAATTTTAAGATGCAAATTTTTCAAAGCATTCTAATTTCCAACTTGAATCCTATTTCATTTTCTTTTTAATTAAATAATATTTACTGTTATCCTAATTCATTTTTCTAATATGAACATTATTATCACTGGTTTAAGTCCACATTAATGATAAAATAATTCGTAAAACATTTCATTTTATGTACTAATTATTATTATAAAAGCAAATTTGCTTCTTTTTACTTGCAATAATTTAGTTTGTAATAAAAATTCTACTTCATACAACCTCTTACTAAACTGTGATGTCTGAGCTACAGATGATCTGAAGATACCACTTGAAGACTGAGTTTCTCTGTCTGCTAATGTTGCTAGTACAAACTGGATATCAACTCCACGCAAACTAGTGACACTGAATGTAATTGGCCTTTTGAAATCAATAATATAACAAATTACATTATTATTTAAATATTGTTAATAAATTATAGACCTTATTGCAAATATAATACAAACTTATCTTAAATTTTCAACATATCAAAAATTTAGATTTTTAGTAAATGCTAAAATAAACTTACCTCCCACTTGTCTGACATTTAATTGAAATAGGGATATTGAAACCTTCACAGAAATTTAATACAGCCTGGAATTCAAATTTAAAATTAAAGAAAATGCTGAAAAATAAGTTAATTTATATTTATTATATTCACAGCTTATACATTTATTACAGAGAGATTAAAGTTCTAATAACTGAGTATCTGCAATGAGCAGATTTTGACAATATATAAATGTTCATTAATTTTCTTCAATGATATATAAATATATTAGTCAAAAAAATTTTGTATTGTAACTTTTTTGCTATTTTTATTGCAATTTGATACTTAATTATTCAGAAAACAAAAGCTGATAATCAAATTTTCCAATATGAAGCTTTTTTTTAATGTAAAGTGTAACTGATTCATCATTCAAAAAACATTTTTATCAGATACATTACCTTTAAATTTTTACTTTTTCATTTAAAACACCCAAGTAAAAAAAAAATTAATAAATCAAATAATAAAACTATATAAGTAATCGATACAGTTTGAAAAGAAAAGATATTAATAATTCTCAAAAGCAATATATTTACTCACAGACACCTAACTTTTTTATTACACAGTTGATATGTTCTACAAAAAATATATTATTTGCTATTGTAAAAAATGAGATACATTTCATGTTAACCAAAACCATGTCAGATAAAATAAAGAACTTGCACTCAAAATGCCATTTAAAAAAGTTAGTAGCACTCAAATAAGTTTTTAGATAAGTATTTACATTTAACAAAATGTATTTAACGTTTATATGTTTAACATTACCAAATTCATGCATGTTTCAAATAATAACTAAAATAAAATTAATGCACATATAATTACCTCAAGAAAGAAATTTTTTAATTAAAAATATTTAAAACAATATTAATTAATTGTTAATCATTATTTGTTGATAATAAATACATTTATTTAAGGAGAGATAGATCAAAATACTGTCCTTATTAGAAAGATTGAAAACATCTGCTAAATTTGAGTCTTCTGAACATTTTCACACAATAACAAATACTTTGAGTACATAATCTGCATTTATAAGGTGGGGGGATTTTTTTTTGCAAGTTGCTAGGTGTTTCTTTTCATTGGATTGATGGTTTGGTTTCAACTTAACAAACGTTCAGATCTAGTTGGAATTTCAAAGAACATTCTACATTTGGATCAATATTTAAAAATTGGTTTTATAGATTTGCACTAAGTTTAAGGTTCTCAAATATGTAACTAGTAGTTAATTGACAAATTTCTCTATAGAGATTATAGTCATCTGTTATTAGGTCAATTAAATCATATTCATCTAGGAATTCATCAATGTCTTAAGTTTCCATATCCTTAAAACTATCCAGCAATATCATCAGCCAATCCTGTAATTTAAGAAATCAAAGTCTGCAGCACCGAGCTTTCATTATTAACACATTCTGGCAAATTGCTTTCCACCAACTGCAACCTGCTTTTTTCAATATTAACTGCTGTATGATCAAAGCTTTTGTAATGCAATCTAAAACAACTCAATTTATGTGTCATCTTAAAAAAAACAATATTATGTAGCTCCAACTGCATTCAAGTACCCTTAAGAAAATGGTTGAAACTAACTGATCAGCTATACTAAGTCACTTTAGAGTAAATCTGCCATGTAAAAAAGATAAGCAGACAAAATAACATGGTTTTTCTAAAACCACATTTTTAAAAAAACATGGTTTTTTTAAAACCATGTTATTTTAAAACAAAAAAAAAGTTGGGTATATATATATATATACATATATACACAAATGGTCCTAGTTAAAAAGTGGTTCATTAACTCGCATTCCCTTTTATGATATTCAGATAAATCTTTTTTTCAGATTATATCAGGACTTCCTTTTAAATGCTGGCATAAATACTTATTTTTTTCTTTCTGTTTTATATATCGAAGGATAACCATGACATGGAGTTCCAATTTGCAATAGTAAATATATACTCAAAATGAAAAAAATTAGAAACATAAGAGAGAAATGATTCATATGGTGGTTCTGTATCTAGAAACAAGCTAAAAGGAAGTGCAGGTGTAGAGTATTATTTTTCATAAAACAAAATTAAAAGAAATAAACCAACAAATGAGACACAGGAGGGAAAATTTTAAAAAAAGGCCAGAAGTATACATGCAAAAACCTGAGTCAAAAAGAGTGGGCACGGAACGAAAACCCATAACCATGTTTGAAAGAAAAGTGGCAACAAAGCAAAACTGAAAAACTATAACAAAATCCAAGCAAGAAGGGAACTTTAAAAAAAGTGTCTGAATCAATTAAGACAGTTTTAAAACAAGACAATGGTCATAAAATAAGTTCACTAACAAATCCAAGTAAAGAGGTGGAAAAGTAACCAGAATAAGATACAAAAAAAATAAAAATTGGGGGGAAAGCAAGCTTTGGATGCTGAGGCAAAAAGAAGATGACAAACAGCCACATGTCTTCTGATAATAAAATGCAGAAGGTGGTTTTTGACACAGATAAAAATCTCAGTAAGCAGAGATGAACAAAAAGGTTGTCTTAGAGACACATTCTTTGAAAGTTTGGGACATGAGAGAGTCCACCATTTTAAAACATTTTATTTATCTTTTTCAGCTTTGAATTTTTGGATAGGATATGAAGAGCCATTTTCTTGGAAAGTCAAAAGTTCCAGCTTGGATTTTTTTCCAAAAAAGATTTTTAAGACCTTGTAGTCGGTGAAATGTGCTGGATATTTACCTATTTTTTATTCGTCAAATTTTAAAAGTCATAAATATTTTTTCTTGTACAAGATATTTCCATAATAATTAAAAATAATGTCAAAAGAATATGAACATAACACAGAAAATTCAAATCAATGTTGAAATTTGTATAACTGTTCAATTTATATAATATTACTCACAGCTCACTTAGTTTGAATTAGTAGCCATAGACCCTGACTACCAATTTAATGGGGTTTGATTGCATATATATATAACTTTATATATATATAAAGAGATTTAACTCACTTTCAATTCTTTCAAACAAAATGTTATTTTTGTCTCTTGATTAACTTCAAACAAATCAAATTCTTCAGATTCTAAAGTTAGTTCTGTATGTACAACTTTATTTGGTTCTAAATATAAAAATTAATAAAACTATTTCAATATAACATCATTTATAAAAATTATCAACATATAGAAATTTAAATATTAAAAAATAGTAATACAACTTGAAATTTCAATTACAGCAAGAGCAAGAAAGGCATAATATATCAGTTGAATGATGACAAAAAATAGTGAAGGAAAGCAAAGTAAGTTTAATTTAGATGTTAAATGCAAAGAAATTTAAATAATTACAACATAATAGAATGTTTTAACTTTTGATTTAGAATCTATCTTCATAAAAAATGAACAAAATCAACAGAAAATACATTCATATCTAATTATAACTGCATATTTTGTCAGCATTCCAGAAAAAATGTTTACTTTCATCCCAAAGATGATTTATTTAATAAATGTAAAACAATGTCTAGCCTGAAAACTCTACAATTTAAAGGTAAACACAATGCTATGATAAAAGGAGAAAAAAAAAAATTTAACCATTTACATTTCGCAAAAAAAGAATTTCAACAGACTTAAATGAAAATACCTGGTTCATCATCAACATAGTTTCGTAATAAAACTTTGTTTGAACATACAGTTAGAGTCACCTCTTCAACAGAAGTACTAAAATTTTGTATTCCATCATGTAGTAACCTAAAAAAATTATGCACAGTATTTTTTTAATAACTAATATTAAAAACTAAAGATGACAGAATTTTTTTTTAATCACATTATAGAATTTAATAATAACATTCCCTAGATTTAACCCTTTAATTCTTTTTTAAAGATAGTTTGCAACGGACAAGTGTAATAATAATAATTGAAATTTAATTATTATTATTACAAATCAAATCGAACTATGTCAGATTGCATAATCATTAATAAATAGAAATATTCCCATTATCAATTTAAATAACAGAGCTATTCCTGTACAGGCTATATAACTAAGGATATATAAATCCTATAATTACAAGCATCCATTATGTATTAAAAATTTTACTGGTATTATAAAATTTCATTAGTACAAATCACATTAAATGTAGTTAATTTGTTTCTTTAATTTTCATCTTAACTGTATAGGGGATTGCAGATTTTTCCTTCCTATTCACTTCTAATAAACAACAACAAAAATTTATTATTCTTTTTGTGAAAAAAATGATTAATTTAAATAAATGTAACATTAATACCTTTCATACTTACATCCTGGGAATGAAATTATAAATTATTGCCTTTTTAGAAAATATCCACTATCTTTTTAAAATTTTCCTTTTTCAATTTAAAGGCTAAATAAAAATTTGAATCACATCTTACTTACCGTGAAGAAGCATTAAGCTGACATAAAAATCCACTCGTTGAAAAAGAGCCTTGCACTGTTTCATTTTCAACATAAGGTAGTTGATATATTTTGACCAGACCTAAAATAAATGTAATGTAGTTTTAGATACATACCTATACATGAAAAAAAGAATGCTATGTTCAAAAATTTCATAACTATTTATCAGATATTTTCTATATATTCTAATTTAAAAAGCTGTGATTTTTTTCAAATAGAAAATCAATTAAAAACTTTATAAAATCTTATAAAAAGCAGAATTTTCATTGATATGTTGTGAATAAAATTTAGAATATTTACAACTCAAACAAATAATAATCCTCATTTGAAATTCAAATTTGTTTGAATCAATTTCGAATAAAAGCCCATAAATTTTAAACAAGGGTCAGTATTCAAACATAAATCATAAGATGTTTAAATTTCTTGTTAATATAAGGAAACACATTTAAATACTAATATTGTATAGTGATGCACATTTAATTGAATATGTCCATAAAACACCTGTCATTTAAATAAATTGAGTTTCAGAAATATCAGTACATATTATAATGTACACATATTTTGAATAATAGCATAGTTAGAAATTACAGAATAGAAAGAAAACAAATAATGATATTTTTAGAAGGAAAAAACACATTTTCAATTTAACTTATAAAACATTTTTACTTTTTTTTTTTTTTTTTTTTTAATTCTTAATGTATTTGCTTGATAATGAAATAAAGAACATAGAATTATATAAATACATGATTTTGAAGTAGTAATAACTTCATTTCATAATGCAAAAAAAAATATTATTTTTATGAGATAGTAACAATATGCTGAACAAGTTCTCAAAAATTTCTCAGTCGAACTTAGAATCATCAGATCAAATAAAGAAACTAACAAATGAAAAAATAACAAATTTTTCATTTTTTTAGTGTTAAAAACTTTCTGTACTTTGTTTTTATGAATAACATTTTTCTATTTTGAATGTACTTCAGAGACATTTGATGTTGATTTGAATGTGTAATGTATAAGCTAATATATCATAAGATTTTTAAAAAATAACTATGCAAAAATATTTCTTTTTACCATGTTTACAGAAAAATTTGAGGAGAAGATAATCAGCTGAAGATGTCAAATCAAATAAGCATTTTTCAACAGTCTTTTCTAGGTTGGGTAAGGAACGAAAAGCCATTAAACACGACTGTGAAACAGAAATACATGTATAAATATGATTAAAAAGTTACTTGAATATTTATTAAATTAACTATTTAGCAAAGCAAAATTTAGAAAGCACATATTCAGTTTCTGTATTGAATATAAAATTACAATATAAAATTATATAAATAATTCAAACACTGAAAAAATTTATGTGACAAGAAAGTCCAAGTTAAATAATCTAGCAGCAATAATGGCATTATATTTTAAAATATTCCCTAACACTAATATTTTCTAAAATCAGAAAAGTCAGTATATTATAACCTTTTTTTCTTCTTTAATTAAAAAGTTTGGATTTTTAAATCTAGCACTAGAAGCAACATGAAGACTATTGGTGACACACCACGTATTTTTGAGTCTCGGTTAAGTGACGAGGACGACACTCGAGTTTTAATTTAAAAAAATTAACAGTTTTGGAATAGTAATGAAATTTTATTCATGAGCTATAAAATACTAAGATTTTACTAAATATTTTTCAAGAAAATTTTTAAAAAAAAAATGATTATTATTAAAATAAAATTTTACTATTTAAACAAATTATAATATGTTTGGGATAACTTATTATAATTATATATTTATGGTATGACACTTTCTGTTTCTTTAAGGATTCATTCAAATATGCTTTTAATTATGTATATTTTAATTTGATTTAATATTGCAAATATTAATATTCAGTAACATTTTTAAAAAATCCACATTTTTTACCCTATCTTCATTTGATTCTATTTTCAAGAATAATATTTTTTAAAGAACTAAAATAACAAAGAAAAATAATCTCTTTTGTCACTTTTTTAAAATATTTTCTATTTTGCAAGCTTTCTCATATTTTCAAAATGTAAATCATATGTATTTTTCATGCTTTCAAATTATTTGCAACATTGATTACATAACACTTATCAATTTTACTCAAATAACTTTTGTGCAATGGAACTGTCATGATACCTCAATAATTCCTGCTTTTACTTAAAAAGTGACACACTTTATTTTTGACATCTTTATTGATAATTACATAAAGAATATATACATAACAAATTTTAAAATAATTTACAACCAGTACATAAAAAAAATAATAGAAATGATAACAGAACTACAAATACCGAGCAATCATAACTTATCACATGATATCAAGTCTTTAAAATTTGTTTCAACTACATATTTACTGATATGAAAAAGAATAATAACGAAAAGAAAATATGAACCAAATCTACTTCAATCAAAACTACAAAACACATTAGTGACATCATACCTTTTGTTACTGTGAAAACAATTATTTGAAAAAAAAAACTATTTAATATTCCCAACAAAATAACAAACAATCTTGAATTTGGATGATATAGGATTGAATGTTTTTCTGTGGTTACAAACATAGTGTTTTTTCTAAGAACAATGTATAGAATAGCTCATGAAGCGGATTACATGAAACAAGGTTTTCACAGTACAGATCAATAATAATTAAATGAAAATCTAATTTACTTTTCCAACAAAAGAATTTATATATTCACTTGAATAATAATAATTTAAATCAAATATATATATATATATATATATATATATTGATGCTTCAATCTTGACCATTGGTATTATTCCCTTTCATAGAATCAGCACTACTTGTTTCAATTTCTTGAAATATTATCATTAAAAAGAAAAATTTATAAAACACCAAAGAAATACTGGATGTATCAAATTCTGTTACTAAGTCTTAATATAGAATTAAGAGAAAAAAGCTTTCATTAATTCATAAAGTGCAACTTTATTCAGTTATGATATATGTACAGTGCAAAAACTTAAAACTTAAATTAAAGTGATTTGTGAATGATGAAATAGTTATGCCAGACATTTTATGTCAACCAAATACTACATTAACAATACTGAAATACTATAAAATTTAGAATGGTAGGTATATGTTATTTTTTTAAAAAAAAAAAAAAAAAAAATAACATAGACCTACCTTCCATATTTTTATTACCTATTTGATATAAAAATATCCAAACTCCCATAATACATCAATTAGTATCTATATGTAATCAAACCAAACAACTTTTGTCCTATTGTTTAAATGTATACAAAACAAATAGATATTGCACATTATAATGGTCTTAGCGAAAGTACTATAATGAAGAAAAATAATTGTATATAATTTTATAATGCAAACATAATCATTGTGGGGTGCTGTAATATAATAGAAGCCACAAAAATTTGTATTACTTGATAGATGAAATATTGTTTTATGTTTTATTATAATTTGAATTTTTTGACTAAGAAATCACAATAATTAGTATAGTTTAATGTTTTTTTTTCTACTTCTGTTAAAGTAATTTTTTTCACAAAATATTTTATATTTCATAGAAAAATACTGCAATTTCTGTTTTAGTTCACAAGAATCAAAGTATCCCTCCCTCCTTTTTTTTTTTTTAATTTCATTTTTAAAATACATGCATCAATGAAATTCATTCTACATTTTATTCTGTTCTTTCTGTATCAATCTAAACAGGTTCAAGGGGGGGGGGGGGTCAATTGAAAGTAACTTTTTCTCAGAATTATGTTACTTGTCTCAAAACATTTTTGTTTGCAATTTTCATAATAAATAACAATTAATGATTCAGTTAGTAATATTGTCACTGTAATGTTTGAAATTTACTTCTGTATCTATTAGAAATGAAAACTTTATCAAACTAAATTTCCAGCACTATTCTAGAATACATAAATCTTCATTAATATAATACATTAATCCCCATATTTAACATATTTTATACCAATTGCAATTCCTCAAAAAGAAAGAAAAATGAATTGAGTTTGTTTTCACAATTATTTTTACTACGAAAATACTCAAATACATGATAAATAGAAAATGCATAGTCAATCTTCAATTTCATAATGAAAGTAATTTCACTAAGGTCACAACAACATGTAAGTATCCGATACGTCCAGAAGAAGAAAATTATCATGATTATATTTGAGCATAATTTAACTTCCAAAAAATTCTGTCAAAATAGCAATCTAACAATACATATATTTAAAGATTATAAATAGATCACCTTGAGTAAGACTTTCCTTTTTTCTACAGAATCATCCTTATACGTAATGAAAAAGTCTGGTTTAAATGTAAAACAGGCATATGCTGATTTTGATGAATTGACAGTGTGAAATATTAGCTGAAAAATTTAGATAATAATAAGTCATAATATTTTATGCACAATGTAACACGGTAATACTTTTCAGTCATTTTTAGAAAAACATACATACTCCTGAAGGCAAAGCTTCTATATATAAATCATCTGCGATTCGCATTAAAGCATGAAATGCTTTACCAAAAACTGCAAAATAAAGAAAAGAACATCCTTTAAAAATTAAATTTTCTGAGGTATAAACACAAGAAAGATATAACAAATATGACCACAAATAGTTTATTTTCAGGAAGTTTTGACATGTAACATAAATACGCATTAGTATTATGATAAAAAAAAAATTATGTTTCATAAAATTCTTTATATGCTGCTAAAAATGTAAAAAATTCCTTTACATTAACTTTATACAAATATAGTCTTTTTCATTCCATATTCATTGTTATGACATAACAATAAAGGAATTCAATTTATATGATTAAAATTAATCCCAAGTAATTAAAATAAATTATTCATTTCAAATTATCTCCTTATATAGCTTTATTTCAATTCTTTTAAAATGGGATATTGCAATAATAAACAATGAATTAAGCTTTCATGAAATTTTAAAAAATAATATAAGATTACAAAACAACAAAAGAAAATACTTTAAAGCAAAGAATAATCATGTGACAACCATTTACTGATATTTAAAATACATATTTCCAAAAAATATCATACTTTTAACATTGGTAGCCCCAATTAAACATGACATTTTTTTTCAACTCTATACATTATACAGAAATCGGTATGATTTTAAAAGAATTCATTACATGAATTTTGAAAAAATATCAGAATATAATTCTAAAAAGTTCATAGGAAAAAATTAATTTTGGGATTCAAGCAACTAAACATTCAAAAAGAAACAATTTTTTAAATTTGCAAGATACGCGTTTGATTGATTGTTTGGTTTAATGGGATATAGAGCATCAGAGGTTATTGTTCCTTTTTAAATATTCTTTTAATTCAATGGAAAACTAAGTATTTCATCTGCAAGAATGTTCTAATATTTGTTTATTGGCTACTGCATTGTTCAAATGCGGCTCAGTAAGACAACAAACAAGGGCAAATCAAGCCAGTTTTCAAATTAGAAGTCATTCATTTGATTTAGTTGTCCTTTTCATTTGGCTTTTGGAATTTATTTTCTAAATTTGCATCATTACTCTCAGAAGAAGAAAAAAAAAGATTGAAAGCGTAAGCTATAAAGAAATTAAAACATGGCTGTGGTAGCCTAGTGCAGGGGTCGGCAACCTGCGGCTCGCGAGTGGTTATTTTGATCTAAAGTTTGAGACTCGCCAGTTCCGTACGAAAAAATTAATAATTTACTATCAAAACCCTTAAAAAAAATAAGAAAATATATATTTATGTTCCTAATTTCTCAATAGCTTCTATTTTCATAATCCTTAATTACAAATCACTTCCCATAATTATAATTATCAAGACCGTATGCGATAAATTTGAACTATTGTTTTGTTTTTAGAATTGAAACTCAGGCAGCGGTTGCCTGGTGGTCATGGTATCGGATTCGTGACCGGCAGTTTTTGTTTAATCGCGAGTTCGATTCTTGGCCGCCAAAGATCCACAGTGTAGCCGGGGCTGATGCAAGTTAAATCTGTCGGGACTCAAAGTCCTTCCGTTGGTGTGGTGTGGATGTTAGGAGAGGAGGGTGCCAACTCAAGTGTCGTCCTCGTCACTTGACCGTGGTTCAAAATTACGAGGTCCGTCGCCAATAGTCCTCGTGTTGCTTCTAGTGCGACGTTAATAAAAACTAAACTAAACTAAACTTCATTTTAGAATTTGAAAGGCCCGTATGTGGCCGCGTAAACGAGTGGTAGCGATTTTACAGTCAAGCCACATATTCGAGTCCAAATAATACTTTAAAGACCTATTTATGAAGGGGGGATGCACGCTAAAGTTCTCACGTTCACTGGGAGTAAACAGTGATGAGCCAACTAGTGTCAATCTTATTTTCTGTTCATTTCTCAGAATTATTAGGTGGTTAACGGAACAGAATTATCAGGAAGATATAGACACTCGAAAGCGTTCAGTAAACAAAATGGGATAGCTCTCAAGCTGATGCATCTCTAGCTTTGTTTCCACATAACGTCAGATGAAGACGCAGAGAATCACCTGGATTTACCCCCTCAGGGGCTTATTTTCTTGAGGTAAGTATGGGTATCCCTCACCCGAGGCACCCTGGAGATCTTTTCCCTTTCCCATTGGGTTTACTTTCTTAGGAAAACTCGTTTGGGATACCCTTGTGATTCTTTTTCTATTTTCGTCCCTCCTTCAAGTCAACCACTTTCTATCTCTCTGTTTTTGTTCTACACCTTGTTTGGCGCCCAACACATTTGGCTCTTGCGCCAATAAACTTCGCCATCACTCACCTGGATTAACATGCATCAGTAAATTTTTTCTGAATAATTGCTTTAGTATCATTGATAGAACATATTAAGCTAATTGCTAAGTTAATGGTTCCATTCTCGATTCTATCTTAAGAAAATATTCATGAGAACTAATGAAGTGAGGTGTACTATTTTATCCCTTCCACCATTATAATCAAACTATACTCCTAAGTTCAAACGAAGTGATGCCACTAAAGACCCACCGTATATGTGTAAAGACCCGCGGTACGGCTGATGCACGTTAAATCTGTCGAGACCCAAGGTTATCCCGTGGTGTGATGTGGAAGTTAGAAGGGAGGATGCTAGCTCAGGTGTCACGTGACCGAGTTCTCGTGCTGCTTCTAGTGAGACGTTCACAAAACCAACTAGCCATATCAAATGTAGCTTTGAAAGTAATGCATCAATTTAGAAGTTGACATTGTCAGGATCGTGTTATCAATAAGGGTGCGAAACTTACAGCCTAATAAAAGCTGGCATTGGTTGAAGAACCTCTGATTCTTTCTACTCAGTGTTACGGAATTGTGTGTTAAGGGAACCTAAAATCGGGAAGGTTTTGTCAGTTGTGTAATATGCCTACGCCTCTGATGTTTACCATGCAACAGATCAAAATAACATCATCCGTCAATGATAGTCATTGGCGTAGGCCCAACTCGAAAACGTCGAATCAATCAAATTGAAAAATGTAATTGATAAAGCTTGTTTGCGTGAACTGAAAGAAGTAATTCATTACTTAAGCAAGTATTTCTTGATTATCTCAACAATCTGTGGTTGGTTGATGCCAGAAATGACACATTTGCCTCTGTTTTTCTGGTTCCGATTTCCATATCGAGAGAATATATTATTTGTTATCTGTCGAGGATGTTAAAAACATGTGACGAAAAAAAGTTGAGAGCAAATACGGAAATAAAAAACAAACTCGTGTTTTTCGTAATCACAATGCCTAGGTGTTCTTCCTTGAATTGATTCCTCATTAATCAAGAGCCTCCCACCTCCACTCTGCTTCCCCACTGCCGGAGGTCATCTCTGACGTCACAGCCTGTCGCTTAGCGCACGTTGCGAAAGCCAGATAGATAGATACATATGGAAGGGGATCTACGTCATCAAAGTCGTTGACGTTATGAAACTGAATGCACGTTAACGGGAATAGGATACATGTGAAATGAAGTGAGTTCATTAAACAACGATGACGTCAAGTAAGAGGTCCTTCCTGTAGGACAGAATTTTTATAATCGTAAAGCCATATGAACTGCTATTAATTGCAAATCGATGAAAAATTGTGCGATCCCATACCTGGGATGGATGGAAAATGCTTGGAGTTTTAATTGGAATGCATTTTCTGTGGACTAAGTTAAGAAAAGATCTGTGATCGAATGTCTTTAAAAATGAACAAGAATGATCGCCCTCTAAAGATAAAATTTCTCCTGCAATTTATTCCGGCTTTCTTTTCACTGCTGCACACTAGTTCTACTTTCTCCTCAAGCTAGAGATTTGAATTGAAATAAGCCTCGATGCAAAAATTCAATTTTTCTCAACCTACTGATGAAAGTGTTATTTTAACACACATTTAGAAAAGGACCAGAAGTAGAGAGAAATGAGAAACGGAATTTAAAACTAATAAAAAAAATTGGTTTTTTTGCACCTTTGTATACTTATTTTTTTAAAAAAAACTTGAAATCCTTGAGAGTCTGCGCCAAATAAACTATACAACGACATAAATGGAAATTAACATTGTAGAAAACTATTCAAATTATTTATTTCATTCCTCTGTTAAAACTTTTACATGACGTTAAGGCCTTTGAACTGAATTTTTGTCTTGCCCTTCAGTATTGAAAGTTAGATTTTTTTTTGGCAAATTTCTCGTTCAAATGTTTAAATATTAATATTTTTGCAACAGATTAATTTGCAATTGATCTATCATAACTTGATTAAGTACTGGTGTGAGATTTAGAAGTGCTTTTTTTTTTACTTAGTCCAGCTCGAAATCTTCCTGTCCCCTTTTTATTCCGAAAGGCACAAATATTAACCGAAGCATAAACTTCGAAAGCACCATCTTTGCATTCCGATGTGATTTTATGGATTCGATAACATATCTTCTGAACCTTTTCAAAAAAATGGCTGAAAATTTCGGAACTACATCTCTTATGACGGAGGACGCAATTACCAATTTTAGTTGACCTTTAAGAAGAAATAAAATATTTTATGAATAAAGATAACCATAAATTTCAACGTATTCAAAAGACATCAAAATTACATTCAAGTTTAACCCATATTTCCTTTTCTCCACTACCCTTCGTGTTTGTTTTGTTTCGTGATTCAAAATTATGAGGTCCGTCGTCAATAGCCCGAAAGAACTTTGATATTTTTTTACATAATTTCAGTATTTTTGAATGAAATTTCTTAAATCTACTGGCCTTTTACAGGTGGTGTGCTCTGGTTACCTCTCGTCAAGTAGTCATCTTTCCTATTATTCTTCGTGTGGACTTCGAGGAGCGAGCACGCCTGAACTGTATGGAGCCGAATAAGCCTAACATAGCCGATGTCCTGGCCCCAAACCTAATGGAGATTGCACCTTCTGAGAGCAACTCTCCAATGCCAACTGAAAGCCAAATTTGCGAAACTATCCAGAACTTAATCCACCAAATTAACCTATTAAACCCGAGAATAAAATACATCAAGGAACTAATTGAAGTCGAAAAGAAAAACCCACTGAAAAGAGACCCTAGACCAACCATGGAACTCCAAACTGAAAAAGGAACCTTGGAAACAGAACTTGAAAGACTTACAGGTGAGCTGAATTCTTATTCACTTTGCCCAGTACAAAATTGCAAATTACATAAAGATCTAAATTTCATCTTAAATAATCTAAAAAGTCTAAGAAAACGCATGGCTGAATCATGCAACATTACTGATGTAGTTAAGCCTAACGAACCAACTCCGAGTACTAGCAGAGCTCCTAAAGCCCAGAGAACTATCGATCAAGATGGATTCCTAATACCCACTAGAACATCTAAATTTAATAAACAACTCAATCCTCAAAATAATATAAACTTAAATACAAGCAATAGTTTTGATGCGCTTTCGGACTGCGATCCAGACGAAGCTGAAATCGACCTACCCCCACCCCCTCCAAAAATCCAACCAATCATGTTAAAGCTCACCCAGAACTACAACCTGATCATCCAAGCAATTAATAGAAATTATCCGAAGGCCACCTGCAAACTCTCAGGACAATATATAAAAATCAACCCTGAAAGCGAAGATGACCATAGGGGAATAACCACCCAACTAACAAATATGAAATCTGAATACTATGTAATACAACCACTTTCTGAGAGGCCTTTGAAAGTCTGTATACGAGGCCTACCAACTCACGCTGACCCTGATGACATAAAAGAAGACTTAGAAACACAAGGAATAAAAGTTCAAAAAGTCGCGCAACTAAAACAACTAAAAACCAAATTACCACTCCCCATTTTCATGATTGAAGTCAGAAGAACAGAAGACGCCCTGGATATATATAAAATACAAGCAGTCATGCACATGCTTGTGAAAATAGTCCCATTCAAAAAGAAAAATACAACCAAGCAGTGTTATAACTGCAATTATTTTCATCATTCATCCATGAATTGCAGAATGAATACAAGATGCCTTAAGTGTGGAGCAAATCACCGAACTGGCGAATGCCAAATCAAAGAAAGAATAGAAAAGCCAACCTGCATCAACTGCAAACAAGATCACATGGCATCCTGGCAAGGATGTCCTCTTTTCCCCAAAAGAAAGCCTAAAAATGGAGAACCCACCAAGAAAACTAATGATAGAAACATAATACCCACAACCAGAGCAGTGACTGCCGACTTCACCTTTGCAAACATCTGCAGTAACAATGCAAATCAACAGATGGAGCCACCTGTCCTCCCAAACATTGTCGAAGCTTCAAACCAGTTTGAGCCATTAGATCTTCCTACTTTCAACACCAATAATAAAAATTCAAATAATAATAGTACAGGCAATTTTAATTTTATAACTGCAATTAGCGAACTACAGAATCTATTTAACAAATTTCCTAAGTTATTTGAAGCCCTAAACAACATGTCAAAAGTCAGCAATGACCTAGACAAGCTCAATATATTTATAGCGGGTGTAGTCGCCTCACCACCCACATCCCACAACTAAAATTCAATCTCCTCGGCCTCAAACTGGTTACCTGGAACGCCCTAGGGGTAAAGTGTCGTGATATTGAATTACGACACTTTATTGATAAGCACTCCCCAGATTTAATTTTATTACAAGAAACACATCTAGGACCGGGTATAAAATTCTCTATGCCTAACTACACCATACACAGAAATGACAGACCTAGCATGAATAACAGATTCTCCGGCGGCACGGCAATCTTAATCAAAAAAAACCTCCCACACTACCAAATACCAACACCCACACTAAATGGTGTAGAAGCAACTATCGTTGCACTCACCCCTTCAGACGGAAACCCCATTCTTATTACCTCAATGTATATCCCACCAATTGTTAACACCTCACTTGTTCCAAAATACATACAAACAATACAAAACTTAGGGTCAATCTCATTAATTTGCGGAGACCTTAATGCTAAGCACACTAGCTGGGGCTGTTCATATAATTCATCTAGAGGAAATGCACTAAGAAATTTTGCCGATCGAAACGGCTTAGAAATCTTAGCCCCGCCCACACCAACACGCTACGGCTATAACTCCGCCTCCACCATAGACATAGCAATAACGAAGAACTTTGATTGGCCCGCTCAAATCCACTCGCTACCGGAGTTAAGTAGCGATCACAACCCAGTTCTTATCCATTTTGATACTCAGAACAAATACGAACTGCCGGATCCCAAAGTTCGTACAAACTGGGAACTATTTAAAAGCACTCTTCTTACAAACACAATACAAACATTCACACTACCCAAAGCACAAAGCGGAGAGGATATAGAAAACCAAGTCGCCGAATTAACACAAAACATTTTAAGTGCACATAAACTCGCCTCGAAACCCATAAAACACAACAGACAAACTTTTATCGGACAGGAATTGGGGGATTTATTCAGAAAGAGAAATAAAGCCAGAAAAACCTGGCAATTCACCCGTTTTCCTGCTGATAAAGAAATTTTAAACAGACTCCAAAACGAAATTAGGCGAAAAGTGCACTTACACAAAAACAAAGATTGGGAGGATACACTTGAAAACCTGAATGCGGAAACCGGTACCCTTTGGGGTATGGCGAAAGTATTCAGAAGAAAACGAACTCCCATCTCCGCCCTTAAAGGCCCAGCTAATATCGCACTTAGTAATACTGAAAAATCAGAAACTTTGGCAGACTCACTTCAAAACCAATTTAAATTAAATGACATAAACACACCTAATCACGATGAAAATGTTACAGATGTCGTTCACAGCTACCTGCAAAATGATGGAAATTTCCGAAATCAAGTCTACCCACCACCATTAGCATCTGAAATAGCCGATTATATAAAGAAAATCAAAATCCACAAAGCTCCCGGAAAAGAAGGAATCACCAACAAAATGATCAAAAATTTACCTCAACTCTGCATATTCCAATTAAGAAACATTATCCATAATATGCTAGAACTCGGTTATTTCCCAAACACCTGGAAAACTGCCGTAGTCATCCCGATCCTGAAGCCAGGAAAAGATCCCACCCTACCAAGCAACTACAGACCGATATCCCTACTTCCAATTTTAAGCAAAATAGCAGAAAAGATCATACACAATAGACTCTCCAACTTCCTCCAAGAAAAAGATGTAATTATCCACCAACAACATGGTTTCATACCAAAACTATCCACCAGCCACCAACTACTCAGAGTCATAGAATTTATAAAAACAGGATTCTTCAAAGGGAAGAAAACTGGAGCGGTTTTCCTGGACATCCAGAAAGCTTTTGACCGAGTCTGGCATATTGGATTAATATATAAAATGATACAGTACAACACCCCACCATATCTAGTAAAAATAATCAGTTCCTACCTTCAAAATAGAAAATTCCAAGTCACAGTAAATGAAAAACTATCAAATCCAAGATCAATAGAAGCCGGAGTCCCACAAGGAGGAATCCTCTCAACAAGTTTGTTTAATTACTACGTGAACGACATCCCTACACACCCAGAAACAAAACTATGCATGTATGCAGATGACACTGCGATATTAGCACAACATAAAAAATCACCTAACATAGGCCAAGCACTAAACGAACACTTACAGATACTAGAAGCATGGTACTCTACTTGGAAAATTGCCCTGAATGTTTCCAAAACAGAGGCCGTCTTCTTTTCACGAGGATACAGAAAAAATGAACCAGACATCTTTCTGGAAAACAAAAATATACCCTGGTCTCTAGACACCAAATATCTTGGTGTAACGTTGGATAAAAAACTCACTTTCAAACAACATGTAATACGAATTAAAAAGCAGTACAGATCTGCAGTTAATAAAATTTTTCCCCTTATCTCGCGTAAATCTGCTTTAAGCAGACGTAATAAAATGCTTATCTACACCCTGATTCTAAGACCTATTCTGACCTATGCTAGCCCGGTCTGGTCACACTGTGCTAACACAACTTTTGACTTATTAGAAAAATCGCAAAACTCCACAATTAGAACAATAGCAAAAGCCCAATGGTACATGAGAAATACAGATATTAGATTTTCACTTAAACTCCCCACACTAAAAAATTTTATCAAAAAACTTTCTGCAAACTTCTTCCAAAAAATCGATACTTCAAATAATAAAACCATACAAGAAATAGAAAAATACACCCCAATAAGAAATAACCCTCAACTTCATAGACCCAGAGAAATCTTAATCCTATAATTTAAAATTATACAATAATTTAAACTTTCTAAAATCCAATACTAAATCACCCAACTCCCGCGATCTTAAAAACCAAAACTAGCATCATTAGCATCCGCCATCCACCCCTACCCACACACACTTATATACTCAAACAGCTCACCGCGCCACCGACCAATCACAACCCACGCTCTTACTGCGACCAGACCGAGCAAGCAAGCAGGAATTCAATAGACTTCTGCTGCAATATTACAATTAATTCTCCATTCTGCAATTAAATTTGATCATCCATTATATTTTTACTTTGTGATAACTTTACTTTCTGCAATAACTTTTTAAACTTTTTAAATTCCCTATAATACTCTTTTTTCATCAAACTATTGCAATTTTTAAAAAATAACTTCCATAATAATTCATTAACTTCTGGGCAAGTGAAAAACCAAGGTTCAGTTCACCAATCATTTTTAAGCCATTTCACAGGGGATAGAAGCCCGGGAGGGTTAAGTTCCCCGAAATAATAGTTGTCGCTACTCTCGTCAATAGCCCTCGTGTTGCTTCTAGTGCGACGTTAATAAAAAAAAATTACTAAACTAAAGATTTACCATGTTTATCTTTCATCCAATTGCATTTCATTTCCGTCTCACCCAAACAGCCACTGACTAGAGTTTAGACAACATGTCTAGGCTATAGACGTGTTGTCAATCAGTCATCCTCGGATAGCACGGAAGACGTTACAATGCATGTGTGTTAATTTAATCGCTTGTATTTTTTTGCGTGTCTATTCGCTTGTTGTTTCAAGAAAAATAAGATTTAGAAGCGAATTATCTTCTCAAAGGTATGCACGCGTATAATATAATAAAATTAGTAACAGAATTGAATTAGATATTTGAGGATCGTATTAACGAAGTAATAATGGTAAATAAATTGTTTGCAATTTTAGATAGCTAAGTAAAATTTTAAGAAATCATTTTTTTAACTCCGCCGTCAGCATGCATCTAGTAAAAAAGAGAAAGGAACTGAAGAAGAAAACCGAGAATTCAATCAGGATTGGACGAAGTCGTTTGCATTCATGTACAACACACACACCTCAACACATCTCAACACAACAACAGTCTCACCTCAAATAATAGCCAATTCACAGGGGATTAAAGCCCGAGAGGGTTATGTTCCCCGACAAAAATAGTCGATGATGATGTACAACACAGATGGCCTTTCGACTTGTCTCATTTGCCCCGAAAAACTCACACACAATAAGAAGTCAAATTTCGAGAGACACTTCACTACAAAACATACCTAGTTTGTTGGTAAATATCTAACCAGTTACGCACGAAAAAAAAAGCTGCTGAAGAGCTCCGAAAAACAGTCAAGTTCCATGCTAAGAAAATGGGCGCAATCTTCCAATAATGTAAATCTGGCAAGCTTTGCAATATCATTAGCAATTGCAAAAAGAGGAAAACCATTCACAGATGATGAGTACCTCAAAGATTGTTTTATACGTGCATCTGAAGAACTGTTTCGTGATTTTAAAATCAAAGCAAAAATCATAAAAAACATCAAAGATTTGCCATTATCTGCTAAAATGGTACAAGATAGAACTGATAAAATGTTTTCAAAACATTCAACTGGTTTCTGCCTTAACACTTGCTATTGACAAGTCTTGCGACATAAATGACACGGCACATATTACCCTTTTCGTCAGGTATATGTAGTCCCAAGGTCCAAAGGCAAAGAGGCGTTGGAAAATAATTGGACATGTGGTGCTCTTGCTGTATGAGGCAAAGGGGTTATGGTAAAGAAACCTTGGGATATTCCAAGGAGGAAATTTAATAAAATTTCGCTGTTGAACAACCAAGTCATGTAGGCTGAGTTCCTTGCTTATTTCTTTTACCCTCTCTGAGAAGGACGGATGAAAGAAGATCGAGCATCATAAAGTCTCCTTAAAGAAGTACTGATATGAACAGTTTGCAGAGGATGAAATTGTACCGATGACATGCGATAAAAATAATTGAGCGACAATTTCTTACGCAGCAAGTCCAAAGGTAATTGGTTACAAAGCACATAGAGACTCTGCACAAGTGACGTTCGAAACGCACCACAGCAGATTCTCAGAGCATTATGGTGGACCGGGTCAAGTATCCGCAAGGTAGTTTTGCAAGTAGATCCGTAGACGATACATCCGTAGTCGATCTGGAACAGGATTACCGACTGATACACTCGGAGTAAAGAAATTCGATCAACTCCCCAAGAGATGTTGGACAACACCTTCAAGATGTTGAGGGATTTCTCACACCTCTTCCGCAGATGTAAAATGCCTTTTCGATATCAAAGAAAATAGAAACCAAATGGCTCCTCTGCACGAAAGCAGTATGAATCTGACTTTCGAGTAGAAGGATGTTATCTACTGTGGATTTTCCTTTACGGAAGCCACTCTGAAACGGAGGAATGCATTGATTCTTTTCCAATTGATAAACGAGACGGACATTGACCATCCAGGGTCTTACAGAGGCAACTCGTCAGAGTGATAGGTCTATAGTGGAGAGGGTTCTTTGGATCCTTACCAGGCATCAGGATAGGAATAACGATTGCTTCCTGCCACTGGCTAGGAAAAACATGCTCCCTCCTTATTTGGTTGAATAGGTAAAGGAGACTGACAAGTGAATCCTAGCTCAAATGGCGAAGCATATCGTATGTTATACCATCAGAACCTGGACTGGTATTGTGAGCTAAAGACTAGGCCTTTTTCAATTCCCACAAGTCAAAGTCATAGTTATAAGGGAGCAGTTGCTGACACCTGAAGTTGATAAGTGTCTGCTCTGCACGATTCTTAGTCACTAAAAATGAAGCGCAATATGAATCGGAGCTTGGCATATTAGCTAATGAGTGGCCGATGACCTTGGCCACTTCGACAGGTGATGAATGCACAGCATTTACATTTTTAGTAACGGGATAGAAAATTCCCGATACAGGGAGTTTGTAGCTTTTATTTTTCTCCATAACTGTTGACTTGTCGTCGACGATGTGATGGAAGAGACATACCTGATCCAAGATTATCTCTGACTATGACGCTTTACTTTGCGAGCAAACGCCCTTGCCCTTTTATATGCTATGAGGTTCTCAATTGTGGGATATCGTTGGAAAATAACCCACAATTTCTTTTGTTATTACCTGTAGGATCTTTGATGATCCGTATTCCACTAAGGTTTACTCATCTTTCGTTTTGAATTAGTGCTTTTCGGAATCGCTGCATGAACAGCATCCATGATAGAGCCAGTGACAATACGGACACAGTCACTGATATCTCGGTCTTGAATCATTGAGAAGAGTGTGACAGCTAGACGTGTGAATACATCCCAATCTGCCCGGTTAAAGCAGTAGGTGGGAGGACGTAACTGAGTCCCTTTACCATGAACCTGGGAGAGGGAAATGATCACTATAACGTAAATCAGTATCAACCTCTAAATTCAACGACGCTGGCAGTGTTGGCGAGCAAATGGCTAGATCCAGGGAATTAAATGTCCTAGAGGGAGCAAGGAAAGACGTTTTCTCATCGGTGTTCAGCAGACAGAGACTGTGATCCGGGATCAATTGCTCGATCTGCCAACCACGAGAATTAATACTATCATAACCCCATTGAGGGCTGTGTCCATTTAAGTCACCTAGCAGAAGGAAAGGAGCTGGTAATTGATCGACTAATTGGTTCAAATCCCTCTGTGGCACAACATCGTTAGAGGTTGATAAATGCAGCAGACTGTGATTAAAGTCCGGGTATGGGTTCTCACAGCTACTAGCAATGATGTGGTCAGTGTAACGACACTTTTGGGATAGTTCAGGGATGTGAAAATGCATACACTTCCATAAGGTGATGATGCGACATCAGCATCCCATTGTATACAATTACATCCCCGCACTCGGGTTGTCATGATACTCCTCAGGAAAGTCTCTCGAAGATCAACGCATGTAGGTTGGTGCGAGGATATTAAGGATTTGAGCTCCTCTAGTCGTGATCGTAAGCCACGGCAGTTCCAGGAAACAAAAGCCATTAAATATGCACACTGAAAGTAGAGGATCCTGTTCCCAGGAACCCCATGGAGTCGTAATCTTCAGGCGATGAGTGTACAACAACTGCATCATCATCAATGATTCTGATGTGGTTGTTTTTTTTTTGCGAGGAACAATATTCTTTGCTGCAGATTTCAATTTGTTTCTCTGCAAAGCCTTCCACCTGACGTCGACTGATGAATCTTAGCAGAGGAAGGGTTCTTATGTACATTTACCTTTTTTTTTTTTACTCCGATGTCGATGTGATAAGAAGAGGTTCAGGAAATTGAGTGGATTTAGAACTTTTTGTCGTCAGTGTGGCAGTAGCGTAACTGATTCCCTGTACAGGGATACGGGAAGCGACTATACGACGAGCCTCGGGATATGATAGATTCTGGAGAATCTTCACAGTCGTGATTTATCCAAACTCGCCCAAGTGGTTTCCCACTAAGTATCTCCGCTTGAGGAGTACTAGGGCCCCTTAAAGCCAGAGCTAGGAGATCGATATTGATACGCCGCCTTCCAGTTAATGTGTTACATTGAGCATCGCAAATTTCTTTTTGAAATGTTTCCTTTAAATTGAGGACAAATGTTAGGACAAAAAAGGAAAAGGAAGGAAGCAAAACGAAACCTTGTTAGAATAATTATTTTCTGTTTATACCATAAGATATAATCCAGAAAACACTCCAAATCAAAACACATGATAAAGAAAATAAAGGGAGAGAGATTACTAGGGTACTTCGGGGGTTTGATGCCCGTACTCATCTAAAGATAATGAGCATCCTGAGGGGGATGTTGACGCTTTATTTAATATTAGGTAAGTAATAATGAACAAATTTCGAACTGAATTTTAGAAACTATTATTAGATATGCTCATAATTTTTTGCATACCGACGTTTTAGCATCTCAGCTTTACTTTCATGTAAAAGTTTTATAGTATTCACTAAATTTTTCAGCATGCAGAGTTTTCATCCGCATTGTTCAAGACTTTATTTTAGAAGAATAAATGAAAATTTGCTAGCGATGCAATATATTAAAATTTGAATTTAATATTTTAATTATTCATAGAATTGTAAGTAATTATGATAAATAATTTTTAACCGAGTATGCGCGATACATACAAATTTTTTTCGTGATTTCAAATGCATATTTTCAGGGCAGCTCATATAAAATTCCAAGTTTTGGTTAAGATTACGAAAAATATCTGGATTTTAATAACCTGTACTTCAGTTATCCTCTAACATAAAATAAATGATGAGATTTTACACAAATGGATATTTTTTTAAACTTGATTCTTCGAATAATTAGTAATTAAAAATATCTGAACAAATTTAGTTGACATTTACGCATATAAGCAAATATATACATATGTTTTTAAGTTTAGTTTTTATTAACGTCGCACTAGAAGCAACACGAGGGCTATTGGTGACGGACCTCGTAATTTTGAACCACGGTCAAGTGACGAGGACGACACCTGAGCTGGCACCCCCCATACGTTTTTAAGTACGAATTATTAGAAGATTCAAGTTTAAAAATATGAATTTGAGAGGAAATGCTCATTTATCTTCTCTTTCAAGGTAACTGAAGTTTAGTTGAATAAAATTCGGATATATTTCGGTATCTTATCAATAAAAAACTAGTGATTATATGTAAGCTGCCCTTATCACCTGGCTTTGAAATTATGAAAAATTGAATGGATTTAAAAAGAAAAAAAGTTTGGTTATTTTTATCAATGCCCAAGAAATTTTTCCAGGTGATGTAATACAGAAGCTTATTATTCATTTGTAATAATTGGAAAGTTTAAAACGTTTCTAATTTTGCAGTGTTCAGATATTTTTTCGACACCTTATGAAATAATCATTTTAATAAAACTGAAAGTATTTATTAAAATAAGTAAAATGAAACGATGGAATATATTCATTGAATTTAAATAGATATTTTATAGCTATTTATTTTTAGAGATTTAGATACTTTATAAAAATTTAATTCTGCTTGATAATTTTAATGTGAAAAAAAAAATATGCGTTAACACAAAGTAATTTGTCCAACTGTATTAAATAACAGATTCTTCTCCCTCGACAAAATTTGTTTAGGCTTCGAATCAACTATTAATCAAAAGTGAGTGTATAATCTATTTTATTCTTCAAAGTGACTTTTTTGTTCATTTTAGTAACTGGTTATATCGCGAAAACTCTACATCAAATAACATATTCAATTAAAATGCAAAACAAAATCTCAAATCAAGCTGACAATTTATGGACGGGGTTTACAGAAATTCTTTACCCCCCCCCCCCTTGAACGAATGCATCAATCCTAAAGGCAAGTTATTGGTTTTATTAACGTTACACTAGAAGCAACACGAGGGCTATTGGCAACGGACCTCGCAATTTTGAGCTTCGATCTACTGAGGGCTTGGCGAGGCTCGACAAATTTAACGTGCATCAGCCTCAGTTACACTGCGGGTCTTTGGTGACATCAAAAAGCTTGAACCCACAACTCGACGAAAACCACCGGCAGCGACCATAATCACACCCTAACGGACGGCAAGAGCGGAGTTCCCTATGAGCCATAAAATTTTCTGTCATAGCTCATTGTGTTGCGCATTCGGAAAAAATACGTATAACACGAACTTGATGTAATTAACAGTGAAAAAATTTTTAAACGACGATTTTGACACGATAAATGAAATACGGAGAAAACCACAGAAAACGTTTGAAGACAAATTGAGCGACTGTGGAATTTTATGGCGCAAGAGCAAGATATAGTTAATCTGCGTCAAACTCGGTGATACATAAAAATTAATTTAAACACTGTGCAAAGTTAAATTCATAGTGTGACAAATATGTGTTGTAAATTAAAAACAATGCTGATATACATGATTAAAAAGCTGTAAAAAACAATAAATCAGATAAAAGCGTAAAACATACAATAAACTGCTCGAATCCGGGTTCCCTTTTGCTTCATGAAGTGTGCGGTTTCCATTTGATCCATTAGCCAGGAATCATCCACAATGTACAAAAAAAAAAAAAAAAAAATCTTCATCTCCAAGGTTTGGCGTTAGGGCACTTTTTTTGGTTTATTTGTGTAAAATTGGATGAGAGTTATTGCGGCATAAGCGATTTACTTAGTGTTATAAAACCGATAGATTTTGCTGAGGAAGGGAGTAGTTAGTATTGTTATTTTGGAAACGAACTATTGAAGGGCAATTGCTTCGGATATTGGACTTTGAGGCCATACGACTTTTGCAATATTTAGATCGTTTTGGGTGAATGTTGAAATAGAAGATTTAGTGGCAAGTTTGAGAAAGTTGTGGAACTGAATTTTTTTTTCATTTGGGGCATATTCTTGAGTTGGAAGTGCGAGGTTGGGAACAACACACTAGGGCTCTAGTTGGCAATCAGTGTCCAACAGATGCACATCTGGAGCAAGTTAATTGCTCCCTGCAAGCAGTTTTTGAACCTGACACTGGAAACAGCGCAGAGGATTCAGAATATATGGCCGGATATCGCACTTTGACGAGGACACCTGAGCAGCACTCTCTTAACTTTCACACCACGCCAACGAGAGGCGATTTGCGGGAATAGACATTCAGAGAATTTAGAAATGTTCTGTCGGACAAAAAGAACCGATTGTAAAGCTGTCTTGTCTCTATGAGTAGGTCACCTGATTTTAATTTTTTCACCGACTTCGGTTCCCCACCGATACCTTGGAAAAGTTTTATGTATAGCAAACCGAGATTTTGTACACATTTCATTAATGGTTGAAGATGTAAGTAAAACAAGGTCTTTACCCAGGCACGAAAAAGAATCCATAGAAGAAAATAGGTATTCATCCTAGTGTGCCTCCTTCACCCACCATGGAGTCCAAGGGAGAAGTTGCTCGTCAAATGTCCAAGTCAGGCATGGTACTTACCTGGATGTCATCCAGGATATAGCACTGCAGCATCAGGGCGAGGATCCACCAGGAAACCCAATGCAACCCTTTTCTACAGCTCTAGTCCTACAGCAGTCTCTTTGCAGAAGAAACTAGAGACATAGCACCAGCCGATTGACAAAGCGGACTCACTTCTGCCACCCGACTACAACGAAGCCTGAATGGGCCAAAGTGAACCTAAAAGGTATCACCAAGATCCCAATTTCCTAAGCCGCAAACATGCAGGTTGGCCAGCCAACAGAACAACAAATTGAAGACACCAACAAAGATTCAATATAGGAAAAATATGACTAAGTAAATCACACAAAATGTAACTGGTAAATGATATAGAAATGGTGAAGAATTCGTTATGTAGACGAAGAAAGGAAAAAGTTAAAATTTAATGATGAGGAGGCTCGCTAAAATGGATTCCACATTAACTGAATGAACAGCAGGTAAACCAAAAAACCACTTGCCAGGTACAAAATCGTTATTTAATCGTCGAATTGTGACTGGTGTGGGAAAAATGGATATATTTCGAGTATCTTAAATGTAAGAGATCATGAGTATTCCAGGCGAACCATCAACTGCAAGGTCAAATCACTATAGACAGAAGACAATGCTTTGTATTTGGCGAGATCAGAAAAGTGTGATAAATGGACTGCTAAAACCTGGCAGTTAATACTGAAAGTTAGACAACAAATGATCGCTTTGAATTAACCATAACATTAAGAACTCTTAATATTAAAAAGGTGCCAATGATTTTGCTTCGTGTTAACGCACCATTATACACAAAACTGGCGAAGGAAACAATTGAGGTGTTAAATTGGGAAATGCTTGCGTAAGCAGATCACTCAAGACTTGGCTCCACCTGAATTTTTCTTATTTGTATTGATTGGACACACACTTCATCTTATGAAAATGGCTTGATGACTGGTTTGCCCCAAAAAGGGAGCAGTTTCTTTGGCATGTCATTCACATATGAGAGGAAATACATAGTTAGGGATAAGCAATACTTTCTTATATTCATCAATAAACATGCATTTTCTATACAAATTTCCAGTTTCATATTTACATATGAATTCGATAAAATCCAAGAATGATTTAAAAGAAATTTTCTCTTCACAATGATTCTTGTCATTACGCTGCAGTAAGCAAATAAGTAGAATATGAATTTAAATGTTTTGTATATGGAGTAGTACTCTTAGAAGGGGCAATTCTGTTGGTCCCAACCCCTTAGTTATATGTATTTACTTCTTATACAGGGATAAAATGGCTGGTATAGGGGGTGTCCCTTTCAGAGAAGTATTACTTTATTTGTTCCTTTTACTAAAAAATAAAACATTTATATATTATCTAGTGTGTTTTAACAAGAATATTGTATGCATTGCATATAAAAGGATTTCAAGCAAATTTTTAATTTTTCTATAATATTTAATTTTTCCCAATTTTTTTTATGAAATTAAAATGAAATGCTCATTTTTATTATGCATGTATAAAAAAAAATCTTAAAACAAACTTTTATTATAATAGTTATAGAAATAAATACCAACCATAGTCTAATAAAACAGTAAAATACATTTTTATATTGTCGATATGATGTACTCATTAGTGATAAACAGAAACCAAATGTACTAGAAAAGTTTTCACATGAGTGGTATGGGTGGTTTTACGTATTATGTATCCTATTTTGATTCCGAACAATAAACATCAAAAATAAATTTAGGAATTTATATATAAAATCTACAACAGAAATTTTCTTGATTAACAAATGTTAATAAATGCTGAACATTCTCAGAATGCTATTTTAACAAATTTTTCTTTAAAAATTTAATTTCTATAAAACATGTCAGAAGAGAATGCAAATTAATAGGAACCAATTTTAAAATAATTATCCTTCAACAAAACTTTATCCTAAGGCACACAATCAATAATAAAATAATGAAACCAAGTTCTTTCAATTTTTTATTATTAAACAATAGTCCTTAATCATCTTTTCCATGCACAGATACTTTGCCACCACGTATACGTCCAGTACGTCGGGCAGCAATAAGACCAACCTAGAAGTAAGAAATAAAATTAAGAATTTTACATAAAATGTTTCTAACTACCTTCTCTCTCCATATCGCATGAAGTGCTTTTGAAGTCAAAAAGCACTTCATAGATTATGATCACATTTAGTTTTGACTATGCATACAAACAATAAGCCATTCATTATGAGATTATGATTTCATCATAAGTGAAATGAAGATTCAAAACAATTATATAAAGTAATTCAATAATATACAGGTACATAAACAACCTTCTGTTTCTTATCATTAAGAAACTAATCAATAAATATTTAGCAGTCTAGCACTGAACTAAATGCAAAACTTATAGTAATGCACACACTTAGATCATAAAATATTACATACCTTGCGACCAGCAGATGCATCTCGTCGTACAGTTGAGGCTTTACCAATATGTTGATGGTTACCACCACCATGGGGATGCTCAACAGGCTATTGAAAGAACAATTTCAGATTTGTATAAACTTCAGATTATAGAGCAAACTTACACAAAAAGAACTATCATAAATATTAAAGAATTTTATCAATTTAAAGATATGCTTCAGAAACCAAATACATACAATTAAAATATATCAATAAAATAGTAACTTAATAACAGGACTACAAGAGATACTTGCAAACTCATGAAATAATTCCTGTTACTTACATTCATGGCTACACCTCTAACTTTAGGCCATGAATTCCTCTTAGCCTTATACTTATGATATGCTCGGCCAGCTTTTAACATGGGTTTGTCAATACGTCCACCTCCAGCTACAATACCTATATCAAAAGTAAAAATTAGATATGTTCTATGTACCAAATATGAAAGAAAACTGACAAATATGAATTATTCAGGAAGCTTAAAAATATATACAGTGGCCCCCAAAAGTGTTCATACACTTATGATTTTCAATGAAATAGGGCTCTATCCATTGAATAATATTTCAGAATTGATACTTAATGAAATCTGTAAACAATCTTCAAAACTACACGAAATATTTTAAAAACAGAACAAAATTGTATTTTCAAGAAATCAATAACCTAAAAAACAAAAATTCTACCTCACAAAAGTCTTTGCACACTTAAAAAAAATCTCCACATATTAGTATATATTCTAATTTTTCATTAAATTAATACTTAGAAGGATATCCTTTAGCATCCACAACAGCTTTTAAAAGTCTGGGAATGGGTTTCACCAGTTTTTTTTGTAATTTCTGCAACAATGTTTCTCCATTTGTGAATCATAACAGTATTTAGTTTGCTTTTTGTACTCTAACCTCCATTTCTCTTCAAATTATTCTATTGAGTTCAAATCTGGCAATTGAGGTGGTGTTTTCAAAAATTGTTTACAATTAAAGAGCCGCCAGAAGCAAACGAGAACTGTGTACTTAGGATTGTTATCTTGATTAAAAAAAAAAAAAAAAAAAAAACACATTTCTAATACCAAAATTTTGGAATCATAACTTCAAATAGTCTTTACCTACACCCAACTAAGTTCTTGGGATTAAGTTCCTCATTTTTTCTTCTCTGTACAATTATACATCCTTCGGAACCAAAAATGTTAAATTTGGTTTCATCAGTAAATAATACGTTATTCCAATACGTTTCAGATTTACTAATAATTGATTTTGCAAAGGAAGTTTAAGCTTAGCTTTTTGCAGAAACAAAAAATTTTCTTCAGACAGAATGCCATTTAATCCAGCTGCTCTGAGAACTTGTGGAACAGTTTCAGGCAAAATTGCAATAGTATAGTGTACCCAGATATGCTACAATTGAGGTTAATGTCAAAAATAAGAGAAACATGAGGATGTTTTCATTTCTCAACAAGACGGAGCTCTCCCATCTTCTGTGGATTAATGCATTGTGAGTATCTTTACACACCTACCTCATTGCTAGATTGGGTGAGCTTCTGAAGATGTATATCTTTTGTGATGACTCCCAAGCTCACCAGATTTTACACCATGTGACTTTTCTTGTTAGGATATGTATGTAAAAAACTAAGTTTTTGCACTTCCATTGCTGCATGATGAAGCTGAACTGTGTGAAAGGTTATCATGTGCTGTCAATAACATTGGTAGAACTATGTTGAGTACAATGTGGCAGGAACTGAACCATCACATTGATGTAGCCATGTGTGATCAAGGGTTCACACATATAATGCTTGCAAGATACATAAATAAAATAAATCATTTCTGCAGTTCTTTAAATGTTTTTTTTTAACTAAGCATTTTGAAACTTTGGAGCGAATTATAAGTAACCCTGTATATTGATATGCCATTCAACATTCAAAATAGTAGAAAAAATGAAAACTATCCCACTTAGAATTATTAAACTTTGAAAATAAACTAAAACTTCATCTTAACAAAAATAATCAAAAGTAATTTGGTTATGTACTATAAGTATTTAAAAAAAAAAAAAAAAAAAAACCACTTACCAACCATTGCTCTATTCAAGGATGGTAAAACTTTTTTTGCTCCGGATGGCAATTTAACCCTAGTTTTCTTAGTATCTACATTATGAGAAATGACTGTGGCATAATTTCCAGAACCTCTAGCAAGACGACCTCTATCTCCAGACTTTTCCTCCAAGTTGCAAACTATAGTACCTTCAGGCATGTTTCCAACAGGTAAAACATTACCAACTTGTAAGAATGCTATAAAACAATATAGGTTAAACAATCAATTACAAGAATACACAGGTTGCAATATTGTTTCAAGACATTCTGATGACTATCAAAATGTATAAAAAGGGACAAAATTATACAAATGCACAATTTTTTTTTATAGCTATAAGTATTACACTTAACAAAAATGTATGAAAACTATAATATTTTAAAGGCGAGTTCCCAGAACACTTTGACTGTGTTTGATTGCACAATGAGAAAAAGTTAGGAAACAGGAGTTTGAAAGCACAACGGAAGAATTTTCATTCCAGACTCTATGACCCATCATCTGTGAGACATAAAGAGGGATTTTTAAATCAACTATTTTTAAAAAATTCCTATTCTTGAAGCCACATGAAAAATTGAAATGATAGTTACAATTTGGAGAATGTGCATGTTATTAATGTAAAAATGGAAAGGTAAAACATTGGGGTTGCCATATTTGGTACTTTAAAAGTTATAGAATCGAATACAAAATGAAAAATGCAATTTAAAAATGATTAGAAATTTAAAGAAAGATTTCATAAAATAGGACAATAATTGCAAGCTAACATGAAGCACAATGCATCATTGGTTTGGGCACGAATTTTTAAAATAAATAGAATAAAACTCCAATTAATTCTTTAGTAAGTTCTCAATCTTTTAGCAATTGGGAAATGCTGATAATGTTGTATGAGGACAATTTTCAGTTCTTCACATGTACAATATATATATATATATATATATATATATATTTACATTTTAGTTTTGTATGCAGAAAGCCAGAAATTATCTACACTGTGGTTTGGTTCAAACCAACATAAAAAGGATATCTATTCCTCTTCAACTGGAGGTATAACAATATTACTTTTAACACCTTGAAAAAACATAGAAAACTACTAAAAAGGTAAAAACTGACAGAGACAATCTGAGAGTTTTTTTTTGGTAAATACAGATGAAACTGATATTCTGCTTGCACAGCCCGATTTTGTGATTGATGGTGGACTGCATTGCTGACGTTTACGATAAACCTTGCAGAACTCATGTTTTCAAACTAGGAATTAATTCCATAATAATCTTTTTATGTTGACGTTTTCTCCTTTCACTCCATCATTCAGCCATGTCACAATGAAACTGATATTTCGCCTAGGCAGTATGATTTTGGAATGAATGCTCAACAATATTTATATAAAATAAAGTCGTATCCAAGCAAGTGTTCGAAGATAGATCTAGTTTAGCACGAAATGGTCAAGATAACTGGTTCATTCATGTAGAAGGGTTACCAGAATAACAACTTGAATGATTAATTGTCAATACAAAATTTTTCATTGCACAGGATCCGCCCACGATTTCTATAAATGTACATATGAAGTTTTAAATGTGCTATAAAAAGTTTTTAAAACAGATTTTTACTACATATAAATAATATAAAATGTATACAACTGATAACACTATTAAATTAAAGGTAAGATTTTTTATATAAAGTCACATTAATTCTTATATAAATTTAATGTATTTACCTTTTTTCCCACAGTAGATGAATTGTCCTGTGTACATTCCTTCGGAAGCAATAAACAATTCTTTCCTCTGCTTGTATCTGTATGGATCTCTAAATACAACAACCGCCAAAGGTGCTCCACGACCTGGATCATGAATAATTTCCTGTAAAATACAATTCAAATCAATACATTTTTTTTATCTACTTGCCAATAACTTAACCTAATTACTCAAATAAAAAAAATTTATTAAAAAAAAAAAAAAAAAAACTAAGCAAACTTACAAGTTTAAAATTTTTTGAGAAGTTACTAAATTATTCACAGCCATATAAAACAGAAAATATTTTAATTGGTAATTCTTTTCCAGTTTCAAAAGACATTAAAATACCAATTTAAACAACATTCTTGAGTGTAGAAGTAAGAGAGACAAAGGTTAACGTAACTATATAAGATTGAAATACTTCATTATGAAATATTAATCTGATTTATAATAATCTTTTAATTTTAAAACTTAAAAAAGTTATAATACCTAACATTGAAAATGTTTCAACATACAGAACAAAAAAAAAAAAAAAAAAAAAAAAAAAAAAAAAAAAAAAAAAAAAAAAAGTACTATCAAAAATTAGGCCTTGTTCATGAATTCTAATGTCGTGTCTTTACTTAAAATAATAAAATATATCCCACTCTAATAGACCTGGACTGAAATCTTGTTCATAAATCACCCACAATGAAAATATTGATACATTCAAATAACAAAATTTAGCTTCAATTTATTAATAATTCCAAGATACTGTGGGGAAAATATTAGGAATCATGCTAAAATGTACAGTAATATATACAATAAGAAAATAAAGTTTCAAAAATAAAAAAAAAAAAACCATAAGAGAATTTTTAAAAAATTACAATTTATTTTTTTACGGATGAATCTCATACGCTTCATTAATAAGAAAATTCCTAATTCATTGAATCTTGCCAGTTAATCCTTTCTGGATAGATATATAAGCATCACTAGAGAATAACCTTAGGAACTGGAAATGCATATGTATATTTTAAGCTGAATTATTATCAAAGGGTACCAGGATATAAGAGGGAAATAAGATAACAAGTTTAAGACTACCTTTCAGTAACATTTATATTTAAAAAAATTATTCATGAAGATTTGGATTTATGAGTGTTTCATATTGAAAATTGTATTTTCTTGAAAGAAAGTTAAATTCAAATGAATCTGCTTGAAAGCCGCAAGTTGAATATCGCGAGATCTACAATTTTTCCTGCCGATGGATGCAAACCTCAATTCAGAATAGGGTCAGTAATTTTTTAATGTCCTTTTTTACGTCATGTATTTTTACATGTCTTCATTACAACTGCAAGATTTGCTAAATTGTCGTTTCAACAAAAGGCCATTTTGTTTCTAGTTAATTTCAGTTTTAACGATTTTCAGTTCAAATGTTTTTTTCTCTTCATATTATTTCATTTTCAACAGTTTCCCATTCCAAAATTCCCTTTTTCTATGCTTTTCATTTTTGCAATGCAAAATCACCTTGTTTTCTCCCTATGTTGTATTGACATTCTTTCAACCATAATCTTGTTTTCAATATTAATTTAGTTTTTTAATACATTCTTTCTTTAGTGATAACACCATTCCAGTCAGAAATTCCGATTGTCATATTTTGTGTTATATCATTCATGGTTTCCAGTTCTAAACGCTTCATACTATTTCATTTTAAATTTTAACACTTCATCTTTTTATCTACTTTTTATTCTGTATTCTTTACACTATTGAACATCTTTTCAGCCTTAGCTCACAAATTACTACCTTTCTTTTATTTCAGTTAAAACAATCTTTTTTTTGAAATTTAGTCTTCCCAGATGCAACATCATTCTTTTCAAGCTTCGAGTTTGAAAAATCCATTTTTAACACCATTTTTGAAAATGCACCAAGGAGTCAGTTAAACTAGGATTGTACCAAAGTTTCTTCCCCTTTTGAGTTATATGGACATTATTCTCTTGTTATATTTCCATTTAGATACTATTTTTGAAAATTATAATCATAAATATACATTTTACTCCTCACAAAGAAAGCAATATACAAAACACAGTAAAGTATCTTTTTAATTGATACTACTGTATATATTTTTTGAAACATTATTGATATTTTCACAAATTTTTTTTCCTTCATTAAAAAATTACATCAATAAACTTTTGCATTCAGAGAAAAAATTTGGTTCACATGCATAAGTACATTTTATAGCAACATAAAATTTTTAGTGCTATATTGTGTAATAGTTTTTTTAAAGAAAAATACTTTGATATGCTTCTTTTAAAAGAAATACTTCTTTTGTGCCTAATAATGACATTTATAGTGCTTAAAATGTCATTATTAGGCACAAAAATCTAAGTTCTACTAATAATTTGAAAAGATATATTACAAAAACATAGATATGGTATTCCGTAATCCCACCCATATCCTAAGACCAGGTGACGATTGGGATTCTGGAATACCATATCTCCATAGTTGGTACTCTATGTTCATTACTTTTTTGTATGAACAATTTGATGATTCTGACTTTACATTTGCATATATTCTGCTGGTTAGCTTTGTATCGCCCACCCAAATTTTTCGTCCAAAAATATGGCCAAGTTAGGTGATAAATGATAATTTGTATCAATCCATACCACATTCCATCCGATGGCACTCAAAGCAATATATATAAAAAAGAAACTCAAGTTAATTTCCAAAATTACAAAGCTCTATAACTGTTTCAAAGAAAATATACAATACTATTATTTTAAGATCAGGTTCACTATATCTTGTTTTTGATACGAGTAAAATATTTTATATACATGTTATGATTTAACTAATTTTCTATTCTACCCCATTCCCTAATTCATTAGTAAAGAGTTCAATTTATTTCCTGATCCAATTCCAAATTATCCTTTTATTTATTGGATCTCACACTCGTAAAATTTGTTTAATCCCCTTTCTTAAGATAGTAAATCTGCCAAAACAACCCCAATTAAACTGTCTCTTTTTGGAATTAACTAGAATCCCTAATCTCGTGCCCAAGGTTCAATTATGTCTATTGTGAAAAATTCCTGCTACACAACTAGGTGCACCGCAAAAAAAACACAAGCTCTTTTACTTTTACTCTTAAGCTCTTCTGTATTACAAATAGTTATCTTATGGGCTCTCAAATGAATAACCTTATGAAAGAAGGAATGTTCATTTCAGCCATGTATTTGTACTAATTTATCAATTTCAAAACAAACATTTAATATCTTTCAAAAATATATATATTAAAAAATACCACCTAAATGCAAATATATCTGAAAAATCCAGTCCATATTCAACTTAAAAGTGAAGAACTTTTTAACTAAAATGATAGTTAATGAAATGATTGAATATCATTAACCCCTTGCCAATGTCGCCCGAATCCAGTTCGGGCAGGAGAAAAATTCATGCTTCTATTTTGTGAAGCCCGAGCTGAGTTTGTTTCTACTTTAAGATACTTAATCCATTATTTTCCAAATAGATAGCATTAGTGGTCCCAATTTTTCACAGATTATGACTTTAATCAAGAGAGGGAAAATGTAGGTGCTGTCAGATAATTAAGACACACTTGAATTGATAAACAAAGGCAGTTTTGCTTATGCGTTGTTTTTTAGCGAGTTTTTTTGAAAATAATTTTCTTTTTTAGCAATGTCCGATTCAGACACCTATGTGAAGTACAGTTAACGGATTTTTAATTAATGGGTATATTTAAAATTTTATTTTTGTAATAAAAAACCATTTTCTAACTTTTATATAATAAAAATATTAAAATATAATTAAATTATTAAAATATAAAGAACAACATTAAAGTCAAAACAAATTTTCCATTTTTGGTACATTTTTCTGAAATATATAGCATAGTTAAGGGGTTAAAAAAAAAAATTTCTCAAGTTGTACGAATAATTTTTAAAACATGTCACAAAAAGTAAAGACTCTTAAACTCAACATTTTATTTTCACCCTTTTGTTCTAGTACCCTTAAAAATATCTATGAATTACTAATATGTATTTTTATTTTTTGAACATGGAATTGCATAGGAAATTTTGATGGTAACACTTTTTTAAAACACGATACTTGGTGCCAAATTTGGCAGGTGGTGATACTAAAGCTGCTCCATATAAAAATGCTAACAAATTTTCTTATGATTAAAAGTACTAACATGAGATTCAAAGAAGGAACGATTTAAATCTGTCTGTGAATGTGTTAGTAAACTGGCATTACAGAATAATAGATATTTCATTCAATTTTTTAATCATATGCTATGAAGTTACAGGTGCAAATATAATTACAAATCTGAAAATTCAGTGCAATGTATTTTAACAAATTCCAATCAGAAAGTACACAAATAGGGACCGAGATTGGAATTCCTCGTAATAGCAATATGCACTAAGATAACTATAACTGATTATTATGAAAAATACAGTTAACCAAATTTAATTTCTCGTCATCAGATTTCTAAGCCTAATTGTGTGGGGCATGATTCAGTTGGCTATTATTAAAATTCGTTCACGAAGGACTACAAGTCGTATATTCTAAATGGACATGAATTATTCAACGATTAAACATATATAAGATGTCCTCTTTACTGAAATTATAATGTAATTCAATGCTCTTTCGGCACTTAAGCCATTTTTTTTCCACTGAAAGTAATCCTGGAATTAAAATATTGCAGATAAATTTACCAAGGCACAGTTTAATTTAAAACTCAATCTTAGCTTAAAGAAAATAATAAATACCTTAACAATTCCTTTAATGTAGCCATGTCTTTCTGCATAATCTACAGCCCTTAATTTTGGAGCACCTTTCCTATGCTTCGTGTGAGATTTGAATACACTACCTGCACCTTTACGCTGTGCTCTAATTACTCGACCCATCGCTGAAAAGATAACAGAAATTACACGATATTCATGAAAGAATAAGTATAGATAAATTTTGTCAAAATTACTAACGTAAATACCTGAAGAACTTAAAAGTTACTGTTCCACGTGAACGATGTAAATTGGAAGCAAATCTCCGATGAACCTTTGTTGCCAGATTTGATGACTATTTCATATCTGCTAAATTTTTAAGGCTTTAAAACAGGGATGGCGAACCTGGGGTACACGTACCATTGAGCAGCAATGCGAAGTCCTAACACGCCACGCAGTCTTCTCGAAGCATTTTTAAAAATATGAAACTCTGAAACATAATAAATTTAAAAATTTAAGATTCATTTTGCTAGATTCATTCAATATTAGGTCTGTTGATTTTCAAGGAGATAAAAGAAATATTTTAATTCCTTACAAGACGTTTCTTTTTTAATTTCTTTACAAGATGTTACCCTCCTGAAAATCAGATTAAAATTATGAACTTCCAAACCATACTACATTAAAATCAAATTTAAACGAACTTACTTAAACTTTGAGTGATCCAAATTATATTGAAAATTGGAAATTAGTATCTATAAACTATTTTCCAAGTTAACACTATTTGGCTGTTGGGTGTTGTAAATTTGAATCCACGTTTGATTGTGAACAAAAGTTTTCAATTATGAACATAATAAATTCTAAACATCACTTTAGATTAACTGATATAACCTGTAATACGAAATTTTGTGAATTACCGGCTTTAAGAGCTAATCCTAATATGGATGACTTGGGGGGGGGGAATACAAATTCAAAAACCACTATAATAAAGTACTGACAGTATAAAAAAATTAGAGAGTTTGGTGACTTTTACACTTTTCGAAAAAATCTTCAACCCCGCTGAGTCAAAAAAAAACCCTTCAAGACTCCCCGTTAATAATTTTAATCTGGAGTTCAGGAGGATAACGTCTTGTAAAGAATTAAAATATTTTTTTTATCTCATTGAAAAATCAACAAACCTAGCACTAAATGAATCCTGTAAAATGGATATTAAAATTTTAAATTTATCATATTTTGGAGTCTACAAATTTTTCGAGAAGTCTGCGTGCCACTGTTAGGATTCAGCATTGCCACGCTATGACGCGCGTGCTGCAGGTTCGCCCTCCCTGTTTTAAATTTAGCAGATTTTAAATAATTATCACATCTAGTAACAGAGATGTTCATGGGAAATTTGCGCACAGCGTTAAAGAGAGGGCGAATTTAGTGTAGTTCCTCTTACCTCAGGCATTTCCTATTCGCACACACAAGAAAACAGATTGTTTCTCGTTGGAGTGGGTGTAATAGGATTTTTTCGTGTTGTATGTTTTGGCATTTAAGCGTTTTTTATGCATTCATAACTGGTATATAAAAATGTTAAATTCTTCTCATTCTTTTTTCTGTTACCTAAAATATATATAATTTTGAGCTTCCTTTCACAAATAAAACATTTTTTACTTAAGCTAAATAAAAACAGGATTTGAACCATAAATAAAGAATTAAAATTACAAGTGTTTCTTATATATATATATATATATATATATATATATACAATTATTGATATTTATGGATACTTTAAAAATGAATTAATTTTTATACATATACGAGTTGAATCTATATCTAAAGAAAAAAAAAAACTATTTATCAAAATATTAATATTTAGAAAATATGCCTTTATTGACATAATCCTTGTTATATAATTAATTTTTTTATACTCATGAATTTTTTAACTAAAAATTTAATCAAATTATTCGAATACTGTATTTTCTTTTAATTTTAAAATTAATTATATATCACTTTCGTTTTTATAAAATAAATTTCATACAGCCTATTCCTTAATCTCAGCAAATTTCTTTCTAAAATACAATAAAATATAGTGTTTCGTGCTGTTGTACAAAACATTTACTAATACTTTTGAGCACATGAAGTTTTAATACTTTTCTCTTTCATGATTAATAAATACTCATTCTTCGAATAAACATTAAAAAAAAAAAACAGTTGAGCTATAAAATTTGTGATTTTGTTTATTTGAAACCAATTCTCAAAATAAGAATGCCGCGTTAGTAAATTTTGGAAAATATAAAATTACAAAGACAGAAGACGGCTTTTTTTCAAAAAATATTTAAATAAGCAGACAGTATTACCATACTTTCAATCGCAAATCACATTTCCATAAATTTCAAAAAAGTTAACTAATTTAATTTTTATATTAAAATGAACATTCACAATCCATGAATATTACTAAAAGCACTAGTTCGTATCGAATTGCTGATAAAGCCATGACAGGCGAAATCTTAGCCTACTCAGCCGATGTTGCAATATGTATTTTTATGAAAAGCGGCGGGATTAGCTAAAATTATGCGAAGAATAACATTGCATTTTTTTCATAGAAATAAAATATTTAAACGTCCTATTTTAAAACTAGAATAATGATGTTATCTACTGTTATTAGCTTAATTAAATTCAACTTTTTGGTTGTATAACATAATAGGTAATCTGCTTTCAAATAAAAGATTCATTTCCACTTAAATACATTTTCAACCCGACTTTTTATTTCCAATTTGCAAGATTTTCACTCATTCTAAATGTTTTTTTAATACATCGATGCAATTAAAGGTAATCAAACAAGTTTAATTCGTTACAGAAAATATTTTACAAAAAAAAAAAAAAAAAAAAAATTCAAATTTCCATTTACATTGTTCTATACTAAGATAACAACAATCAAATAACGACGAGTGCCAGTCCGGAAGACTTTTCACTCAAAATGATCTCCCATATTTGCCATGAATTAATTTTAAAAAATTAAACTTACATATTAAATATGTTATTAGTGCATGTATGGGATTAAAAGTATAAATAAAGGAAAGAGAGAGGAAAGAAGGAAGGAAAATAGATGAAATATTTACAATGATAATGAAATTTTTAGTAACATATTTTATAATTTTTTTACTAACATTATCACAAAGATATAGTTATATCATTTATGCTTGTTTAATTTATTTTTTAATTTCATTTTTTACCCCTCCTCTGAGCCAATGGATAGACTCTGCGTTTACACATCCTTACTAAGAAAGTAGAAGTCGAGAAATTATTTTTAAACTTTCAAAAATTTGCTTCACTTTTTTATGTACTATTTCCACTTTTGTGTATGTTCATGATAATTCGATAGCATGAATGGCTTTCTAAACGTATTATAGTGTTCTTTACATTATTTTTTTTGTTCTTTAGCAGGGTTGCGTGACTGGTTCTTAACGCTCCATTGTAAATTATTGAAACATCAGTAACAATGGCAACTCAAAAAGCAAGAATTTAAAAATTTATTATTTATCAGTTATTATCCCAGATTAAAAATATACATCTAAAACAAAACAATAATCATCAATATTATATAGATATAATTATACAAATTATGTATATATTAGCTGAGATATGAAATCAT
>BMAW01064715.1:1005754-1072915 GCA_019974015.1 Nephila pilipes | reverse complement strand
TATATATATATATATATATATATATATATATATATATATATATATATATATATATATATATATATATATATATGTGTGTGTGTGTAACAGAGGTGAAGGTGTTTAAGGGTATATTGAATAAAAGAGACGCTTATGTTTAAGAGATTTTATGACAAATCTACAGGTTGTGAAACCTGACTAGGCGCAAACTGCCGGGGACAAAAGTAAGTGCGCTCCTTCTCCCGCTTACATCCGGGGTACAGAGAGTGGCGCTGGTGTCGCCTGAGCGTATACAACACTCGTCCATCCTGATGTGGTCGGGAACCGACCACTCTGGAAAATATGCAGGTGAAAATTATACAAATATTAACAATTGAAAAGAAAAGAAAAGAAATTTAAAAAAAAAAGATTAAACAAATTTTTAAAGTTCAAATTTTGTTTAGTATAAAGAAAAAAAAAAAAATCATTAGTTCAGGAAAGAAAAGTTTTAGGGTTTATCCCATGGTTTCATCAGGTCAGCTGATGTGGATGTCACATTCGGGCCTTCTTGTCCTCCTATTTTCTTTACATCGTACCTGTCGTTTGGACGAACTTTCACGACTTCATATGGGCCAAAATATTTCGGTCGTAATTTCACATCTCTTCCAAACTGGGTTTTCTTGATTGCAATATTGTCACCTTCTTTGTATTTTCTTGCTTCTTTGCGATGTTTATTGTAGTGTAGTCTATTTAGTTCCTGTAAATTCAGAATATTGAATTTGGCATCTTCTCTCATTTGTTGTTTATTCTGTAAAGATAATTGGAAATTTTCTTCCTCGAGAATGGCTATGATTTTGATGTCATCTTTATTTTTCATTTTGACGCCTGTTAAAAGTTCAAATGGTGTATATTTGGTGGCTATGGATACAGTGCTGTTAATTATTCGTTGAACTGATGATACGTGTTTATACCATTTATTGGGATCTTCAAGTGAAAGCTTTGTTAGGACTGGTATTAACGTTGCATGAATGTTTTCTACCTGACCGTTCCCACGCGGTACACCTGTTGTGATTAAAAGTAACTCAATATCTTCATCCTGACAAAATTTCTGAAATTCTGTAGAAGTGAATGCTGTTCCTTTGTCAGAAATTATTCGTCTGGGACTTCCAAAGGTTACTTGTAGTAATTTTAATTTGTCTAAAGCATCGTGAGCTGAAGGAAATTTTACAGGATAAATCAACAGAAATTTGGTGAAAGCGTCGATGACGGTAAAGATATATTTATAATTTTTGTTGGTACTTGGGAGTGGACCCAAAAAGTCAATATGTTAAACTATCAAATGGTATATCACCTTTTGGTATGGGATGTAAAAATCCTTCTCGTTTGCCAAATTTTTTGGATAATAATATATATAATTTGCAATAACTGTCACAAAATCGAAATAACAAATCAGAATATAAAATTAAAATTTAACTTTAAAATCTAAAGAAACCTTATTCGGTACATAATATCTCTTTTTCTTGTTAAAAATTTTTTTACTCGAACCCCTGGTTCACCGAGATTTCATAATTAGAACAGCTATTCTTTAAGAGACAAAAAATCACAACCGTTTTTAAAAACAAAACAAAACAGTTCCTTTTATTTTTCTACATTGATGCCAAAACCAAAAAGCTTAATTCTAGCATCATAACGTTTTACAAAAAAAGGGCGTGACTTAAATATAATGTTACATAATATTTCACAATAACATTTTCTACAGTCTTAAGCAGATTTGGGGAAAAGAATTGTTGTTTGACTAAATTTTCAGTTTTGTTGATGCCGAAATGTCCTTTAGAATGTTCAAATTGTACGATTTGTTTTTGCATTTCAAGTGGAACTATTAAAAGTTTTTAGTCGTTGATAATTTTGTACAGCACATCGTTTTTCAATGTATAATCACAGGCTGAAGATGATTGTAACAGTTGTATGATACTGGATGTAAACTCATCATTAATTTGTGCTTTTTTAATTTTTTGTGTTGTCTCGTTGTATTGTATAACCATGACTGGATAACGACTGAGCGCGTCAACATGTTGCATTTATTTACCGGGCCTGTGAAGTATTTCGTAATCGAAGTCTACTAAGAAGAGAGCGCATCGTGTTATTCTAGGTGGTAAATCTTTCTTTGACGTAGTTTTTTGAAATGCTTGGCAATCTGTGATTATTTGAAATTTTGTACCTATGAGGTAGTGTCGGAAATTTTTTTAATGCTGTAACTATCGCTAACACCTCTAGCTCGTAGCTGGAGTACTTCTCTTCTTGAGGAGAAGTTTTACGACTCATACAGTATATTGGATAAAAGTTCTGATTTGAGTCCATTTGTAGAAGTATAGCGCCAAACCCTTTCGCACTGGCATCACAGTGTATTTGTAATGGAGCGTTTTGTTGATAAAGATGCAATACAGGTTCCTGAGACAAAATTTGTTTCAAAGAGATAAAAGCTTGTTTTTGTGTTGGACCAAAGGTGAATGGAACAATGTCTAGTAAAAGATCGCTTAAAGGTCGTGCGATTGATGCATAGTCCTTAATAAATTTTCTAAAATAGCCTATTAGTCCTAAAAATGATTGGACATGCTGAGTGTTTTTGGGTGTCTGAAAATTCATGACTGCATTTGTTTTAGCTGTTGAAGGACGAATAGTACCTTCTTCAATAATATGGACAAGAAAAGTTAATTTCCGCTGAAGAAAATTACACTTTTTAAAGTTAAATTCTAAATCATAAGTAACAGCAACATCAAATACTTTTTTGAGCTTTGCAATCCCTTCACATTCAGAATTTGCCGGAATTAAAATATCGTCCATGTATACAATAACAATGTTGTCTTTTAAGAGATCTTTAAACAAAATTTGAATGTATTTTTGAAATACTGAGGGAGAGGTACACAAGCCCAAAGGAACTCTATTAAATTGGTACTGTCCATTATGTGTTATGAAGCTTGTGTATTTACGACTATCAGGATCAATTTTGATGTGAAAAAAGCTGTTTTTCAAGTCCAGATTTGAACAGAATATCGCCCCATGCAGTTGGTCAAAAATGTCTTCAATGAGGGGTAGTGGAAATCTTTGTTTAATTGTTTTAGAATTAAGAGCACAAAAATCAACAGAGATTCTTTTTGACTGATCTTTTTTCTTGGCAAGAACTAAAGGTGCAGCAAAATTAGATGAACTTGGAGAAATTATTCCATCAGACAGCCATTGATCAATTTGACTTTCGACGATAATTTTTTCGGCATGACTTAATCTTCTAGGACGTTACGCGATAGGAGTGTCATCAAAAAGGATAATTTGCATTCGTAAGTCTGTATCTTTCATTTTATTTGGTTTGTAAGATTGGAGAAGATTTTCAACTTCGCGACGCGTATCTACATTCAAAATATGTGATAAATCTACTTCAGGATAAAATACATTTAAATTCTATAAATAACAATCCTCATTTTGAAAAAGCATAGAGAGAGATAGTTTCGTTTTTATTATTAACCGGTAAAGAATTACAATCGCTAATTTTCAATTCAGAAAAAGATTTGTTTTTGTTAGCCTCTCGCTGAAAATCAGTTATATAGCGTGTTTGATCGGATATGGACTGTGACGTCAGTTCATATTTCTTATTTTCTTTTTCATCGAATAATAATTTCTGTTTTGGAGAGTTTAACGATTCATTTTTATTCATTGGTTTTTTTTCGTTGCTTGCGTTGTCAATGTTTTGAAATTGAGTTGAGCTATTTGGCCTTGAACCGTCGCCGGAATGATTTGGATAGCGGAATGCCTTTCTACTTTATGATATATGCAGTTTTTAAAGCTCGACTTATTTTTGCTGACTGATTCTGAAGCGAAATTATTATGTCTATCGTTTTTATTTTAATGCGAAAGAAAATTCTTTTTAGAATGAGAGGAAATAGGATTTTTTCTTAAATCCGAGCATTTTCTTTTTCTGCTTTATTTAAATCATTAAAAATATTAGGCGGAATTATTAAATCACAATACAATTTATTACAGATAGCTGCAGTTACTGTTATAGGATTTTCACGAAAACTTGGAAGAGCTAATTTAATTTTAGTAAATTGAGCTTGAATTTCATTTCCGAAAGCACAGGTTAATTGAACAGTTCCAAAAGATTTTGTTTCGGGTGGAATAAGGGAGGATTTACATACACAATATTCGCTCCCGAATCGAATAAAGTTTTCACGATTTTATCATTAACAAAAATATTTTCGTACTGCAATTCATGTAAGGATTCATTAAACATTTTACCTTCGACTTTACAAATAGGACCGGGATTTGAATTAGGTCTAGAATTGAAATGAGTTTCGTTTCTGTGAGAATCACTGCGTGGGTTATTTGCTGAAGCGTTTCGTGAATAATTTGTGAAATTTTTATCACGTGAGTAGTAGCGATTAAAACCCTAAATTCCTGAGACGGGTTGTATTTTTGTTTGCTGTCATACGGTGGTCGACGGTATTGCGCGCTGTGGGAATACGACTTTCGCTTTGCTACGAAGTAAGCATCGCGTTGCCTAGCCAATTCAGTAGGCTTATACCAAGATTCGTTTTGGCATATCGCGATATGTTGTTGCGTTTCTCGATCGAGGGTAGAAAATAATTTGTCGGCTATCATTAATTCACACGAAGTTTTAAAATCATTCGCATTACGAAGTTTACAATAATATTCGAAATAACTTGTTAATCTGACGAAAACTGTACGTGTGATTCGTTTGGCGATCGTTGAGCCCTATGGAAATCAACTAAGCATTCTTCTGCGATTGGTTGGAATTTTCGTAAAATAATGTGTTTAACTTTCTCGTAATCTTAGGGTTCGTTTTCGGGGATATAAAGCAAAATACTGTTAGCTTTTTCACCAAGAATATTAATTAAGATCTCTGATTTTAATTCCCGTGGAACATTTTTGGTTGTAAATGCACGTTCAAGTGAATGAAAAAATGAATTATTATTATCAGGTTTACAAGAAACTGGCATACTAAGGATCTTAACGGATTTAATGAGACTTTCTAGGAGGTTAGTTGACGGTGTTTCAAAAGTTGCAGTAGTATTGTCTGAATTATTAGAATTTATAGCGGAGTTAATATTAGCGAGTTCAATTTCTTTTTCAAGTTGAATAAGTTTTTTGGCCGTTTGCTCGGCTTCTTTTCGTTCTTCGACGAGTAAATTAAGCATATCCTTAACGAATTCAGGTTCATTTTTGAAAGTGTCAGTTTGTTCGATTAGTGCTTTTAAACATACAAGTGTAGTATTTTCTGGGACAGTAACACCTAGTTCGTTCGCGGCAGTTATAAGATATTCTTTCTTAGTATTACGATACATGCTGAGTAAAAAAAGGTTTGATCCTACCTGATTTGAAGATATCGGAGTAAATGTAGATTGCAGATAGGCTTCGCTTTTAAAAAGCTATCCGTTTGCAATAAGTTCACCACTGTTCACTTTTCACGACGATGATTGTAGATACGAAGCAGATGGAGTTTACATTCGATGCGATGAATAGGCGGGGATATTGGCCTTTTTGTTTTACGGGAACACTTTTGGACGATACCGAAGAGACTGTTTGGTTGAGTCTCAAGCTTTGGTTTGGCTTTTCAAAATAGACGGTAGTATTGGTCTCAGAGTGGAGGATTGGCTCTTAGTAGTCGTCGGAGGAATTCGTTGATTAAGCATTCGCCGTTGTGTTGGACGATTTCGAAGTGCGCCGTTTGTTTTGGACGACTTTTGATTTTAATACGGGTTCAAAAACCATTAAATGGTTGCGAGCCCGAGCCCCCATGTAACAGAGGTGGTGGTGTCTAGGGGTATTTTGAATAAAAGAGACGTTTATGTTTAAGGAGGTTTTATGCAAATGTACAGGTTGTTAAACCTGACTAGGCACGCGCTGCCGGGGACAAAAGTAAGTGCGCTCCTTCTCTCGCTTACATCCGGGGTACATAGAGTGACGCTGGTGTTACCTGAGCGTATACAACACACACACACACAACACACACACACACATATATATATATATCACTTTGTATAAGAGACCCTCCCCCTCCTCCCAGAAAAAGCTATTTCTTTGAAATCCTTTAAACCCTGATTTCATGGCATCCTGATCCAAGGCGAAGTATGCGAATCGAAAGGTCAGGGAGCCTCTTGAAAACTTTTAGAGGATACAATTTTGGCTTATGATTGTTTGATATTATATGAGGTGCAATTTGATGTATATTTGTTTTCCATTACATCAATGCTATAAAAAATTTGAGTAGCTCGCTATATGTATGTATGTATATATATATATATATATATATGTGTGTAGAATTTTCCAGCTAATTATTAAGCAATTAATTTTATTTTCCAATTAACTGTAAAACTAGTTCCTCCGATACTCAATAGATATCACCACGAATCAGAGTCATGTGATAAATTCATGTAGCGCCACCTATTCCAGAACAAAAACTGAGGGACACTCGTTCTCGCTCTCTTTCTCCCACTTTTCCGCTTCTCTTTCCCTTCGTATTACGCGCGTCGGAAGTAAACTTAAAACGCCCGAGCGCGTTTCAGTACCCATCTCCGATATGGGATAAGATTAATTAAATTGCCATCTATCCGTCTCGGAAGAACTGTTTACTCCTAATAGAGACAACCTGTACATAGTTCAAAGTGTAAATATCTTCATCTCTCCAAATATTAAACGAAGTAAAATATGTTCTGTATGTCATTTCTATTAAAATGGTTTACTCAGTATTTTCTCGGATATGATTTTATACTCGCAATTAAAAAATATTAATATTTAAGGAAATCTTATAATTAACTGTATGTAATAAACCTAATTTTGTTTTATATTAATACTAGCTGTACCCTGCCACGCGTTGCTGTGGCTCAGTTTGGTTAAATGAAAAGAGCCTGTGCATCCAACCAATTGTGAATCTTACACTGGGCATAATTTTCTTTAATGGATAGTCTGGTTTAATTACAGAGATTTAATCTTAATAATAACTTAAATGCAGAAATACATAAATAGGTTCATGCAGTTCATAAAATATTAAGAAACATAGAGAAATGATAAACAGCTTTGGCTGGTTGATATTTCGCAACATAATTGGCACGCTAAATTTCAACTGTAGCATGCGAGATGGCATTCTTTCAGAACATTTAAAGAATCAATGCGACAATGAAATGCATTGGCAAATCACACAAATATTTAAGAAATAATAATAAACTTAAATAAATTCATATCACAAAAATATATAAGAATTAATCATAAGCAAAAATTATATAAATGCAAATCACAAAAATAAATAATCATAATAAAAAATTAAATACATATATATAAATAGGTTCTTGTAGTTCATAAAATAGTAGCAAACCAAAATAAATGCATGTCACAAAAATATATATGAAACAATCATAAGCAAAAATTAATTAAATGCAAATCACAAAAATAAATAAGAAATAATCAAAATAAATTAAATGCAAAAATACATAAATAGATTCATGCAGTTCATAGAATAGTAAAAAACATAGAAATGATAAACAGCCCAAAACTGATAAAAAAATATTACATTAATTTAAATAAAAGAAAAAACAGTTAAAATATACACAAATTGGAAATGGCTCCTCTACCCTAGAGTCCTTGGGGGCAAAAGGTTAATTTTACAATGCTTCAGGGTAATTGAATTGGCAAAAGGTTAATTACAATGCTTCAGGTCCTTGAGGGCAAAAGGTTAATTTTACAATTCCTTGTCTTTCCATTTTCAGTGTAGATATATAGATTGTCTGGTTTGCCTACTCTGGAACATGCAATATATAATTGTCCATGAGAGAAGCAATCTGTCTCTAAATCTAAGCAGCACAATTCTAAAGATTGCCCCTGAGCTTTATTGATAGTGATTGCAAATGCCAATCGAATTGGGAATTGCAATCTCTTAAACTGAAATGGCATATCTGTTGGTATCATAGGAATGCGAGGAATGAGGACATCTTCACCATTGAAAGGTCCTGTCAAAATTGTTGCCTCTATGAAGTTGCTCATTAATTTTATTTTTACTGAAAGCCGCGTACCATTACACAGCTTTGGCTGTTTGATATTTCGCAACATGATAATTGGCACACCAACTTTCAACTGAAGTATGTGGGGCGGCATTCCTGGCAGATCAAATGAATTCAAAAATTCTGTAGGGTAATTCACTGCTTCATCTACTTCCACAACAGTGTCAACAGACTTATAGGTGACTGTCTCATTTTGAATGCGAGTCTGAATGATGTTGTTAAGCTGGTAGACGTCTTTGTTCCTGGCAGCAAGAATAGCACGTTCACTCAGCCAATTGGGATTCTTAAAATTGGTTTGAATGTCAGGAAATACTCTTTCAACCAATTCTCCTTTAGATGTCCCCAAATTGCAGAACTTATGAGGCAATGAAATTTTCCCTGAGGTCAAATCTATTGGCACCTTTCCGTTCCCAATATCCAACAATTGATTTGAGAAAATTTCAGCTGATCGATCATTTTGCAACTGGACACGCATATTTGTAGTTAATTTCAAGGTATTCACATGTCGCCACAAAGTAGTGTTTCAAAGAAGCATTTATTTCATCTGCTGATGCTGATCGAGGAATTACATGTAATGTTTGCCTGAAATCTCCTGCAAGCAATATTAACGTGTTCCCTAACGGTCTAGTGTTTTCACGCAAATCTTGTAACGATCGATCAAGAGCTTCAAGCGATTTTTTGTATGCCATTGTGCATTCATCCCAAACAGTAAGTTTGCATTTCTGCAATACTTTTCCCATGTCTGATGCTCTGGAAATATTGCATGTGAGAGTTTCAATGATTTGAATGTTCAATGGCAGTAACCAACTTTATGGTAAATTTGTCCTTTCACTTTGAAAGTAGGCATGAAATGTGTTGTTATAACTTCTGCTCCAAACGATGTCATTTGGAAACATGAATTATATTTCCTTATATTAGAAAGAAAATGCTTTGATTCTGCAGTATATCCAGCAAGCAAAGTTTTTAATGGCTCTGGTTTTTCTCTAAGTTGAGGCAGTTTAATTTTTCCTGCAGCGCAACACATTCCTTTTGTTTCTTCGCTAAATTTCAGAGCCTTGCAATAAGGACACACTACCGTCATTGTGCCAATAAGAACATGCCGGCTCAAACTATAATCTTCACCTGGGTTGTACCGAAATGCAAGGCGATTGTAAGGCTGATATGATTTTCCTTGTTGACATCTTTCAGCCATTTGGAGCCTATTGTTTTCTCTTTGTTGAGAACGGAGCACATTTGGTGTTGCAGAACGTGATTGCCGTACTCGCAAACGTGCATCCTCAAGTCTAGCTGCGTGTTGCTCTGCTGCTTCCTGAGCAGGTATTTGAGACATTCTTTATCGGCTTTGCTCGTTTCCTGATGCCCATTCTTCCTCAGTTTGATGAGCAATTACTCGTCGCACTAATTTTGCTTTGCGAGTATTGCGACCTAAATTTGATTTTCGATAAGGCATTTTTTTGCATGTACTGAAGCTGATTGACTCCACTTAAAAAGAAGAAAGAAGGTTCAGACTGAAACATATAAAATTGCAAAACAATTTAAAAAAAAAGGAAAAAAAAAAAAAAACAGGAACAAAAAGGGGGAAATAAAAATACTAACCAAATATTTAACTTCAAAAGTAAATCATTCAACACAGCTCAATAACAATGCAATGGGAAACAGAACATTTCATTTCACTTGAACAAAGCACTCCAAAGAGGTCAACTTCACTATATAGTTTGAATTCAAATGAAAATTAATTGACAGAACAGAATTCTCACTAATTGCACAGTGAAATAAGAAAAACAATTAAAAACCTAAATGAAGAACAATGAAAAAATAAACTATACTCACACATAATCAACACTATCGTAAAAGACACAGCTCAAAATAATTAAGGTTCATTAAATTACTTTTGAACGTTTGCCTACGTTCAAAATGTAACAGACACTGAAAGCTGATTGACTGCACTTAAAAATAAGAACGTTAAATTTAAAACATATAAAACTGCAAAACATAACAAAAGGAAAAAAAAAACAGGAACAAAAAAGGGGAAAATAAAAATACTAACAAAATATTTAACTTCAAACGTAAATCAATCAACACAGCTGAATTCTGACGCAAAAAGAAACTGAATATTTCATTCCACTTCAACATATCGCTCCAAACAGGTCAATTTCACTATATAGTTTGAATTCAAAAGAAAATTAATTGACAGAACAGAATTCTCACCAATTGCACTGAGAAATAAGAAAAACAATTAAAAAAACTAAATGAAGAACAATGAAAAAATAAACTATACTCACACAAAATAAACACTATTATAGAAGACACAGCTCAATAGCAATGCAATGTTGAAGAAATAAATAAATTCTGCGTGAAATTACAGAAAAAGTAAGTTGTAATTTGTAAGCAAAATCATAAACATCCCGCTACTACTACTACTACTACTAAAATTAGATGGCAATCGAGCACCAGCGAGATTGCCGTTTCTGCTCAGTGTATCATATGGTAAAAATTTAACAAGAACAATTAGAGATTTAAGAATTTGAATTTAAGAAATAAAAGTTAAAAAAGAAAAAAAAAGAAGAAGAAAAAAGGGGGAGGGGGTAAGTAAATTAGAAATTAAGATAGTTGAGTTAAACATCTCGTGATAATACTGTCCGAATATTGCCAAAATTACAAACGAAATTTTAGTTGTTAAAAGAATAATCATTAAAAAATTGATTTATTCGAAAAATAATCCTAATTAAGTATCAAAGAACAGAAAAAATAGAAAAATATTCCAATCGATAATCATAATTATAGTAAAAATATGTAATAATCACGAGAAAACTGTGTGTAAAGTATAAATTTTCGCATTCAGAGAGAAACGTGACATCATATGACGTCATAACACCAAAAATCAATTAAAAATTAAATTTCAAGAAATTTAGAGTGAATTACGAAATAATAAGTACATAAAAACCCGTCCGGATTAAAATGCAACGTTACGTCAAAATTTCATATCAAATGCTCCAATAGTTTCGGAGATTAGCGGCTTTGAACAAACACGCATTACATTTTTATTTATATAGATATAGTACATATGTATATCTGCATTATAATGTTAATTTGAAGAATATTATTTTGTCCATTAATAATAATAATGAAATAATCACAATAAGAAAATTGTACACAAGAAGTAATAACTTAATTGAAGCTTTGTTCTTTCTATCCACGAAATAGTTAAAAGAAATTATTTAAAAAATTCAATCTTATCGCATTCAGAATTCTTACGATATTAAGAGTTATATATTTTTCTCATTTTATACACTTTTTTGTTTACAAACTAGTGAACGAGTTTTCTTTTTTTTCATTTCTTGAACAGAACAAAAAAGAAAAGAAAACAAAACAAAATGCTATACATAGTTATGGCATAAGGATTTTTAGAGCAGTGTATTTATTTAATTATTCTTAGCAGCAAAATAAATTTTTTTTCGAATAACTCGTCTCCAAAATGTGTGTGTTATTTTAAAAAAATCTCATAGTTATTTTTAGGATATTAATAAAAGGGGAACCATCATTTACTAAATTATACATAATTTTTCTGAATATCATCTTGTACCGGTTCAAAAGTGGATCCTAAGCTATAACTGATCATTTGTTTTAAATTGTACTGGTCATTTATTTTTTAATAACTGATCATTTTATTTTAAAACTTCACTCGTACGGAAAATGGATATTGAGACAAAACCTTTAAGTCTTCCGTCAACACGACATCAAGAAATCCCGAGCTTAATGTTAATCCTATGGAGTTTTCATGCTTTTCTGTTTACATTTAGGGCAGTGGTTCCCAAAGTGGGTTCCACGAAAAAATTTAAAGGTTCCGCGAGACAAAATTTATTTATTTTTTATTTAAATTTTATTTATTGCAAATTTATTTTAGTTTATGTTTTGTATTTTTATTAATTATTTCTATGATGAATTGATATTTTTTGAGTTTTTCTTAATTCAATAAAATCTGAAATACCAAAATAATACTTGTTTCATTTAATATCAGATATTAATTTTGAAAAATCGTTAATTAAAAAAATATTCAGGGTTCCGCGATCATTGGCAACAAATTTTGGGGTTCCACGACTAAAATAGTTTGAGGACCACTGATCTAGGGTATTACTTTTAATTGCATGGAATGAAATGCATTCGAAAGAGCGAAGTTTCTCTGGTTTTAGATTTCTTAAAAAAATTTTGCAAGTATTCTTAAGTATTTATTAAAAATCTGAAAATTCACATTCCACCCACTAAAACGATCATAAAAGTATTTTCAATTATTGGATAAAAAAATAAAACCATAGAACTTATTCTCTTTCAAATGCATTTCCTTTAAAAATTTTAAATTCCTTTATTTGCAAGTTATTAGAAAAGTCAGCATTGAACATTTTAGAGAAGAGAAAAAAGAAAACATACAACTCTTCCGTTATGCGTATGCATACAGGAAATTCCCCCGTGTTTCATTGATGAAAGGTGATTTATGACTAGTTCCGTGGATTTCGTACCGGAAATGTAGTTTTCTCAGAGTTCGTAGCGTGTTTGAAAAACTATTCATAATCACATCGTTCTTCAGCAAGCTACAAACTGCATTTGAAAATTACTACAAATAGGTAATCATAGGTAGGTTATCATCGATATACAAATATATGAGAAAAATAAAAAAAATTAGTAAAAAGTCACCGCATATATATATAATTTGGATAAAATTAATTCCACCGTATACATATTACACCTAGTATTGCCAAAGATGAAACCTTTTGTCAGAATATTCATCATGTGCTTAACTTTCAAATGAAATACCCTCGCAATGGCGTCGTGTCTATCATAAGATTTTTGTCCTTGCCTCAAGACATTTTGATTTCTGACAATTTAGGATTGCAAGTGACTGCAATCCTAAAAAAAAGTCGTGCAAGTCGGGACGTCCAAAATATCTTACGTATGTCATAGCCTTTACAGTTCATTCATGCATGTAGCGAAGTCCTCCACTAAACGAAGATTGTCTTGCGTGTGTGCTACCCAGTAAAAAGTCGCCGTTTTAGTATTTTTCAAAATCCCGCCAAGTTTTGGAGCTAAACTACACTTTCACCAACCGTGGGATTCCAAATTCATTTATTTCTATCGCTGAATATATACGTTTCCTATTTTCGACATGTACGAAATTTTACATTAAGAGCCCGTTCGCCAAAATCTTGCTAATCCTCCATCAGCGCTTCAATATAAAATTATTTGGTATTTTTCCATTCCGCACGAGCAAATCTCACCAATTAAACTTAATTCGTGACGTTGACGTTGACAAATCTGGTATTTATTAAGTCCTTTGGATAAAATAGAAATTTACATTGTGGAGAGGAATTTCTTGCGGATGAGAGGGTAAAATTTTGGAGAGTAGAGATGAAAAGTTCTTGATAAATGAGCTGATTGATGAGCCTAGCGTAGCTGGCGCCATCTGTTGAGCAGTTAATGAGTATGTACTTGAAAAATTTGAAGTTCCACGAGGGAAAAAGTTGATCTTGCGATGAGTGAAGAGAAACGACTGCGATTGGCTGCATTATTCTTCAGAGATATCCATAAGCGCTTTTAAGATGGCGAATTTTTTGTTTGCTTGTCCTTTTGCATTTTGAATTTTATGGAGATTTGTAAGCAGTCCTGGAATGATTGAGAAGATTTCGGCAAGAGCTTTGAGTTGTTCGATGGCTTCAAAAATGTTGTTGAAAGGATTTTTCTGGTGGCTTTTTGCATTATGTTGTGGGATTTTCCTTGAATTTTTTGATGAATCTGGGTTTTCGTCCGTTTGGGGCGCCATCTGTTGGTTTGATTTTAAAGCATTTGCAAAAGTGTAGTCTTCCCGAACAGTATTTGTTTTGGGTGTGTTACTTTTAGTAATTGATCCTTTTGGAGGTTTGGGATAGAGTTTGCCTCCTCCGTATGAGGCGGAGTGTCCAATTTCGTTGCAGTTAATACATTTTATTTCTTTAATTTTTCCTTCGATGTTACAGTCTCTGGTTGCGTGGGCGCCTGAGCATTTTAAGCATCTGGGGATCATATGGCAATTATCTGAACTGTGATGAAAAAGATTACAGTTGAAGCATTGAGTGACTTTGTTACTTCGGTATTCGTCAACTGTAATAGACATATAGCATATGCGGTTAACTTCATAGATTTTCTTACCGGTTTCGTTTCTAGGTTGTGTTATTAAGAATATTGGAAGGGGAATTTTTGTACTCCTGTTTGTAAGTTGATTTATCCTGATTGGGTCGAATCCAAGTTCAATTAGTTCTTCCTGGATATCATGGATTTCAGTATCTCGTGGTAAACCTTTAAAAATAATTTTCAATGGACGCAAAATTTTTGGTTGAATGACGTAATATTCATAAGTCTTAGTGGATAATAGGTGTGAAAATTTTCTATAGTCATCTAGCGTATCGGTATATAATTTAATGTACTCGCCGGAAAGACGAGTTCTTAGTTTAGGTAATTCATGACTAATTTCCTTGAGGTGTTGTCTGTAATTTTTGTTTACTTTAAGCATAATTGGGGGAGGTAAATTTTTTGCTTTTACAATTTTGGGAGTTGAATCTGAATCTTGATCTTCATTGTTATCTGGGGGTGTAACATCGTCTGATAGTTGTTGGAATTGATTTTGAGTAGGTAAAATTAAATTAGACGAGGAGGTCAGTGTAGGTTTTTTACATGTTTTATTTTTAGAGGGGGTGATAAAACCTTGATTATCTTTACGTTTCATAGGGAGGATATTTGGGGTGGAATGGATGGGGCAGCCAGCAGTCGCGCAAGGCGCTAAAGTAGTATACTCACTTTCCAGTCGTTGAAGCATTTTTTCGTATCTTTCGATATTTTTCTGCGTTTTGATAAAAAGTGAATCATTTGAATCTGTTCCACGAAATTTAAGTTGGACCAGGTAAGATGATTGTGCTTCTTTTCTGGTGGAGTAGGAGGCAATGTCTTTTTCAATTCCTTGTCGTTTTTGGCATGGAGTTTTTTCGTCTTCAGATCTGGATGATATGGAAGAGAAGTTCGATGAGGTATCTTCATTAGGTTCCGAGTTATATTGATGGTCAAAATTCAAGTCCATGGTCGGTAAACAGTTAAGTCAGAGAGAAAAAGTAGTAAGAAAAATATGCGGTGAGCATTAAAAAGTGCTATTTGAGCCGTTAGAGTAATTAATTCGTGACAATACACAGTATACATATAAAAAATATATTCCGTTTGGCATCGGTCATATCATGTTTGGTGATAAAGTCGCCAAAATTACATAACCGACGGATAAGAGTGGATTAACGGATGAAAATTACATTTTGGATAAGAGTTCCGTAAAATCCGTTCTTAGTGAGCGTCTACATCGCAAAATGAGTAACTGTGCTAAATTTCAAGTTAATCGGTTAATCAATAGAGCCAACGAATAGCGGAGCTGATATATATTAAGTCTGTCGAAGCTTAAAATCCTCCCTTTGACGTGGTATGGAAGTTTGGAGAGAAGGTGCCAGCTCAAATGCCGTACTCATCACCTGACCAAGGCTCAAAATTATGAGATCCGTCTTCAAATGCCACACTTTGTTACTAAGGTAATTGATCAATTGTTAATAAACAATCAATCATTCAAAAATTGTTCTTTGCAGTTAAGCTTAATTAAATTTAATGAATAACTTCTCCTTATGGGATAATAGCTTTTGTTACTCAATACAACATAAAACCAAACAAGTGGCCTCGGTAGCCTAGTGGTCATGGTTGTGGACTCGCGGCCGGCTTTTTTCGTCGAGTCATAGGTTCGAGTCTTGATGCCACTGAAGACCCGCCGTGTAGCTGGGGCTGATGCACATTAAATCTATCGTGGCTCAAAGTCCTCCCATTGGTATGGTGTGGAAGTTAGGAAAGGGGGTGCCATCTCAGGTGTCTTCCTCATTACTTGACCGAAATTCAAAATTGCGAGGTCCATTGCCAATAGCCCTCTATTAGGATGTCTCCAATTGCTGCTTTCCAGATGATTGCCAAGGTTCCGTCTATTCATCCTACCTTAAAATCTCATCTTCTTAAATATCAAATTTGGAAGCAACATATTTACATCTTTTTTCACCTGATTAATAATATCTCATTCCACTCAAATACGCTTAGAGCTGTTCTTTCTGAAAAACAAATTATTTTTCTTAACAAATTTTTGAGGCCCTCGGAGTGGTAGATTTACACCCACAGAAAAAAGATCGGGTCCGAAAATGGATTCGCTGTGTGTATCTTCCACCAAAGTGTCCTAATTAGGGTCTACATGATTAAATTGAATTCTTATAATTCAGGTTTCCAGGCCAAGCTTTCGGCAATCAGATTTGCCATTTTGTGGGCCGTCTCTCATAATTTCAAAGTTTATATTTATTCCGACAGTTTATCATCAATATTGCTGCCTCAGAATATTAAAAACAAATCGGCTTTTATTAATACCATTAAAGAAAATTTTTCAATTTATTCTGATTTTTACAACTTACTCTGGGTTCAGGCCCATATCCGCGATTATTATATAACTAAACCGCATATTCATTTGCAAAGCTCGCTATCACTGATGGTGAGAGAATGAATGTTCCTTCTCCTCGGTTTCATATAGTTAAGATTTTAAAAAATGCAATGAAAGATAATGTGGCTTTATTTCCTCTTATTTCTTGAAAACGTTCATCAAAACTGTTTTTCAATTTTCTTTTCAGTCGTAGTCTGCCGATAATAAATTGTTATATTACCAATTATTGACTCATGCAAATACAGATAAAGTCTCGTTTTATCTATTCCAGATTTACAAGAGTGAATATTTTTTGTTTTTGATGGACGAAACGTTTTGTGGCGAGCGTCCAGTTATTACCATTATTATTTCTATTTTGTTGAAGTGGCAACAAGTGGTAGAGCGAACAAAAAGACAAACGACCCCGCACAGCTTCAGCAATGGAATTCTATCGATGTTTAAATTTTGAGCTTATTTGTCGATTCATTTGGAATGGCGGCATAATTAGTATTTATCTTAGATAAAATTAGTTGACATTGCTTCGCATTTCTATATTCAGTATTGAATTGATATGTTCACGTACGTAGATGGATAAATTGTGTTACAATGGATAACTTGCATTTCTTAAATTCGGATATGATGAAATATTCGATTAGAAATAGGATTAACGATCTGATACAAAACCAACTGAAAACAGAATTTATTTAAAAAATAATAATACCTGTTGATTACAAGGATTTATGTATATTTTAGTGGAGTTCGACTCAAACATCGTTCCTATGGTATCCTTATATTCGTTACAAAAAGTACAATACCACATCTAAATGTCTCGAAGGAATTTAAGATAGTTTTAGATGTATGTATTAACTTAGATATAATTTTACTGCAAAAAGAAAAGACAAGAAAATATTACAAATAAGCAAATAGAATAGATGCAGTTACTTCAGAAAAGAGTTTTAAGTACAATTCATTTCGGAGTTACCGAATTTTCTTCAATGGTTGATTTTTGTAAACGTAGTAACAAATTCAAGTAGTTAAAGACACCCAATTCTCTTGAAAACTCTATGGATCGTGAAAATGTTAATTTCTTGAGCATTATTTGGGGTTTATTTTTTCCTCAGCCATTTTGGTCATTTTGTTGAAGAGATCTATAAGTAAAAGTAGTGTGTAAGGAGCATTTGCTATAGCACCAAAGTGTTGAAAATAAGTATAACATATTATGCGATCTCGAGGATTAGTCTTAGCCTAGGCCGATTGTTGCGAAAGTTATATAAATATCGAAATATTATTAGGAGCAGATGCTTTCTGGCAGATTATAGAAGCAGCTTTTTTTTTTCTCGAAAGAATAGATAAAGGAATTACTTGTGTGTCCACGATATTCGGTTTCGCTTTACGAGGAAGTAAGGAGGAATTTAAGTCTAGAGTTAAAAATACAATATCAATGAATTTTTGTGTAGCTGCTTCGAATGTTAAAGTGTTGTGAGAGCTTGAGACTTTAGGAATTGGAAGAGTTAAATGTTGTTGATAAAACTTTAATATATCAATCTGAGAGAAATTTAAAATTTGTAAATGGTAGATATGAAACTGATTTATTGTGGAAGTTTAATTATGAGGAATTAGGAAACAATTATTTTTAACGAAAAGGCATTTCGATAAATTAAAAAAGGGTTTTCTAAAAACGATTGGGTTGCTAATGAGTACAAAGAAGTAATAAATGATAAAAAAAATGGAGTTACTGAAGAATGTGAGAGATGAAAATTATTGAAAATTATTTGCCACATAGAGCGGTGGTTAGGGGAGATAAGGAAACAACAAAAGTTACAGTAGTTTTTAATTGTAACTCAAAATCTAACTTTAATCTTTCTCTGAACGATTGTTTGGAAACTGGCCGAAACTTAAAAATCCAAATATTCTAGATGCAATTTTAAATTTTCGTGAATTCAAAATAGCATTTAATGCTGATATAGAGATGGTTTTTTTAATCATACAAATTTCCGAAAGCAATAGAAAATTCTTAAAATTCCTTTGGCATTCAGATAGACCTAATGGAGAATATAGATTTATGAGAATGCAAAGACTACCTTTCTCTCACCCTTTATTTTAAGTGCCACGATAAAATAAGATCTCACTGATGTTTTATTTTCTTAAATATGCACATTATTCTTTTCTAATATTTCTCCTTCCGTCCACTTCAGTATCAAAAACGTTTTGTTTATTGGAAATAATGAAAATGGTGTGTCTTTTCAGATATCTGAAGTTCCAAGTAATCTCCTTTAAAGTAGATTATTTATTCTATCTATGCATACTTTTTTAAGACCGGGATAAAATTAGAAAATAACGTTGTTTTTATGTTTTTAATACAAGTATCTCAATAATAATAAAAAATATATTTAATTATGATTGAGAAACTAATAATAATAAAAATAAGTATTTAAAATATTTTAAGGAAAGGAATTAAAAATTTTCGAACATTTTATTCAAAAATTTCGTTTAAATTTAAAAAAAAAAAAGTCAATGTTCCAATTTGCCAAAAATATAGTTGAAGTCTTCAAATTCTAACAAGATGTATGTAGTACATAAAAGAATCCAAGAAATAATACAATATTAAATACGTTTTCAATTGATTTTACTGAATTCTCCCAAAAGTATTTAGTAATTCATTGCAAAATTTTCAATGTCATATAAGAAATGCTCCTCTTCTTGGCTTTATTTGCATTATTAATTTTTCCCCATCTTTTCCAGAAAAGAAACATGACACTGAAAAAACAAAGACAAGAATTTTAAAGTTCGTACTTTTGTTTAAGAATTCATGATAGCTGCACAGCGTTTTACTTACTTCATAATCAGGAAAGCATTGTCCAAAGGCTTCAAGCAATAACCAATCTTCCAAAGCTGCATTTTTAAATTCTTCAAAAATAAGAACGCCATCTCCATCTTGGTCCTACAATGTGTTTATATATATATATATATTCAGCAAATTTGAATGGCAATGGGTATATATATATATATATATACACTCATTGCCATTCAAATTTGCTGAACAAGAAAGAGTTGTCTGAAAAAACCGAAATTTTACAAAGTTAATATAAATAAGTGATTACAAAATCAAAGCAAAATGATTATTTATTGCAAGAAAAATTACAAATTAATGGAGGTTTTAGTACCCTTTTGGGTCACCTCTAGCATGAATGCATGATGTGATGCTATCGGACATTGAGGCATACAAGTCCTGTATGATGTTCTGCGACATCTTGTACCACATTTGTTGTAAATGCGCCTTTAATTCGACCAAACTCATAGGCTGTCCAACTTGCCGTCTTAAATGATCCCAGATACGCTCGATCGGAGGCAAATCTGGGGATAGAGCGGGCTAGGGAAGGGTGGAAATGTAGCAGAGGCAGTCCTATGAAACCCTTGATGTGTTTGAGCGAGCATAGTTGTATTTAAAAAGGGCTCCTCGGAGACCTGCAATCAGTGGAAACACATGTGGCTGTGAATGTCATGAATGTACCTCTGGATTGTCATGGTGCCATGGATCAATATCATGGGTTACCGTGCGTCGTACGCGATAAAGCCCCATACCCTTACACCAGTTGTGGAAGCGGTGTACCGCTGTACAGCGAAGGCAGGATTGAAGCGTTCATCACGGGGCCTCCACTCACGTATATGATTGTGATCATTGCCCAAATTGAATCTGGATTCGTCTCTAAAGACGACCTGATTCCATTCGGTTGTATTCCAATCTCTTCGAGAGCGACACAATTCCAGGTGGAGTCGACAACGAGTGGGTGTCAATGGCAGTACACGTAATGGGCACCGCGATAGCAAATGTCCTTTAGCCAGGCGAATTGCGATGGTACGGACTGACACAGAAGCCCGTAGGTAAGGTGCTGTCTGTGTATGGATGGTGGACAATGAGACAGTTGGCGGTATGCGGGCGTGTCATATGATGCGACGGTCTTCTCGATTATTGGTCTCTCGAGGGCGTCCTGAACCTGGTCTCCGTGTAACAGACCTCTCTCTCTCTCTTGTCCACTGGTTGCATCACCCCCTCACAGTAAAGTCAGAATGGCTTAGATGGCGAGCTACTCACCGATTTGACTACCCGGTTTCCATCATTCGTATGATTCTTCCCTTCTGGAACTCTAACATCTGCTTATATTGTCTCCGATGGCGGCGTAATGCCCCATCTATAGTTAAAAAACGTCCTTCTGCGATAGATTAAATAGACGCAAACAAACTCTGCTTACCTGTTTTATAATCCAAGGAGAACGAAGTTCAACTCCCTCTAGTGCAATATGCAATCACACTGTATTTCTAATCATTTGCATATTTGTCTGACACGTTCTTTCATACCAAGTTTCTTAACAATTCCACTCTTACTTCTTGATGCGCAAATTTTTATGGCAATGAGTGCACACACACACATATATATATATTATATGAACAGGGATGTAAATAATTATTTATGTTAATTAGGTACAATTTTAAATTACACGAAATCATACTAAGTTACACATTGTAACCTCTAAAAACAAGTTCAAAAAAGTATTCAAATTGCAAACCTATGAATATTGAAGAATTGAGTGAAAAAAATCAGTAAATGATCAAAATAACCATACAATAAGATTAAAAATATTATTCTAAATTAAAAACACACACACAAAATTTATTATGAAAAAAATCCAGAAGTTTATTGAAATGCAAATTGTATATAATAATTTTAATTTAAAACATACATAAATCATTAATTAAAAATTATAACCAAGTTAAACATAATATTACCCAAAACATAGCAATCTCAAGAAAAATGAAAAGAATTAACGAAAAAAAAAAAAAAAATGGGGACAATGTAATTTAATACTGAACCGTACTTTGGAATCAGAAAAGTGTGTTTAAACCATTTTTACAGACCAAACCGTCACAACTTCAGTTTCGAAATTCGTGGATAAAAATTTAAGGGGTGATAGAAAACATATAAAGAAGCAATTTTCATCATTAAATGCACAGGCAGAGAACAAGCGTGAACTGCCAGACATATAATAATATATAATGGAAAGCATAAAGCGCGAGTTTACTTACTTATCGTCACTTCTATCATGGATTTTAGGAGGCATGGAGACATTCAATAATCAGGAAGAGACCATGCGTCCTAAAATCCACGTAAGAAAATAATGCTTTGTAAGAAAACTCGTTTTTTATGTTTTCCGTTACATCGTCGCCTTCCGGTTCACTACTTGCTCTTCACCTACGCATTGTTTGGTGAAAACTGCTTGTTTAGATGTTTTCTATCACCCCATAAATTTTGCCATGAGTTTCGAAACAAACTATATATATATATATATAGTCACATTTTATAATTTTTATACTTTAAATCTCTTTTTAAAAAATTAATAGGATAATCAGCCTTTGCACAGACAATAAAAAAAATTATTTATTTTGAAAATTGATACGTAAATTAATTAATTTGATATTTCTTAGTACATAATTGTATAATATATTTCTAAAATTATTTTAACTTAAATTACTATCAAAAGAAGGTACTTTATTTTCGGAAACAATATTTTTCTTTCTCGTCATAAATATTAATAACAATCCCATTATTACCAATTTTTAAATTAGAATCTAAGAAATTTATTTCGCGAGAATTTACATTAATTGAAACAATGTTTAAATATGAATAATAAAAGGATAAATCAGGTAAAATATCATTATTAGAATCAATCTGAAAAACAATAAGATCATCAATATCTATAAATAACCTGAAATTATTATCTCTTAATTTATATTCATAGAAATGAAGATAAATATTAGCTAACTTATTACTAGTTGGACTCCCTAAAGGTATACCTTTTATTTGTGAATAGTTTTTACCATTATGATTAGTAAAGTTTTCTTTTAATACAAGACTAATAAGAAATTTAAACTTTTCTTAAGACATAGATCTATTAATATTTAATTCTTTATAATTACCCATAATAGCTTTAATTAAATCATCTAAATCTACGGAATTAAATAAGTCTTCAAAGTCATCACCAGGGCCGCTTTTCCACTTAAGCATGCAAGGCATGTGCCTAGGGCGCAGATGATTTGGGGGCACAAGAAATTGAAGGGTGAAAGAGGAGAAAAAATTAAAATTACAGCGTATGTACCAGCGCCTAGTGTGTCATTTAAGCGTTGTGTTTGTGTGCGAGCGCAGAGCGAAACAGTGGGGAGTGCAGTGCGCCTGACCAATGATGAGTCAACGGTATTTTTTGCGGACGCAAAGACAAGACACTGATACATTGCACCGGTTTCCCATTCCGCCCCTTTAACAGCTGATTATTCGATACACTCCTCTCCCTGCCTCCCGCCCGCTAGAGAACTCCTAGCCTGAGTGAGCGACGGCTTGTTGTTTCATATACATTCGTTTAAGTAATGGCAAGCTGCAAAAGTTAACCTCATCACAATCGTTACAGTCAATCGTGTTAGTTAGTTGTAGTGTTTCTTAAAGCGAACTGGCATAGTATATACTTGGATTAAATGTGTGTGAACAGTTTTGTGAGTAGTTTTTACAAATATAAATTGTACTGTATTTGTGTGTGTATTAAGTGTGCGTCAGTTTTGTGAGTAGTTTTTACTTGTATAAATTGTACTGTATTTGGATAAAGCGCGAGTCAGTTTAATGAGTAGTTTTTTATGATCTAAAGCGTACTGTCGTACTGTATTTGAATCAGGTGCATGTGAAGTCTTATCACAGTTTTATGATAAGATTTTTTACAATCTAAAGCGTACTGTATTTAGATTAAGCGCATGTAAACATTTTTGTAAGTGTGTTTTTAAATAATAATACTAAAAAGAAATTGGATTTCACTGTTTTGTTTACACACACAGTAAACGAATTTCAGTTTACCGACACTTTTTTTTAAAATTTTATGACTATTATTTTTATGACATTACAGTATATTTCTAAAACAAAATGAGTCTTAAGAAACAACCCAGTGAAGCAGGATTCCGCGAAAGAGCAGCTGAAAATCAGCAAAAAGCAAAAAAATAACTTAAAAGTGCCGAAGATAATTTTTTTTTTTGCTTCAGATCGTGAGTCTACTGAAATTGAACTCTCACATTCCCAAACTTATACATACGGCGGAAGTAAAACCCGGAACGAAAACAATAATCAAGGATAACCATCACCGTCCCAGACTCAGTCTGTCATCGACTTGATACTATTAATTCTATAACACTTTACACTCTTCTTGACAGTGGCTTCGTGTTGGAGAACCCGGGTACATAGAATATAAGAGATAATGTACAAGTATTCAAAATACTTAACTCAAATTTAAATCGGCACTTAGAAGCAGATTTTCCCAATTCTGATATTGTTATGAAGGCGTCAAAATTAAACTCAAACTTTTTCAACAAAATTATTTTCTGGCAAGCTACTTAGTGAAGAGAAGTATAAGATGGACTGGCTCCTCTATTCAAAATCGATAGGCCAGGTATTTTGTTTCTATTGCCTTCTCTTCCAGCCTGAGCCCATGTGGTGACTGGGTTTGAAAGAATAGTCTCAAAGTAGTTAGCTCATGCATATCGTAAGAAGCGACTAAAATGGGTACTCAACGTTTGGTTGTATAGCCGGGCACCCTGCCCCTGATGATTATATCAGGGCGCATGAGGGATCTGGCTTCTTTAGGTAGGTACGGGCATCATGACCCCGAGTCATCCTAGTGATATTTTTCTTTCCCATTGTGTTTACTCTCTTTGGTAAACACGGGGGACGTGCCCCTGGGATACCTTAGCGATACTTCTCTATTTTCGACTTTCCTTAACAATCAAAATTTTCCTTTTCTCTCCTTTCTTCACTCGTCTAGATCACAGTTTTATACTTTACTACCTTTGCTCTCTCTCTCACTTACCTGGTACGCAGCATGGGCACATTTGGCTTTTGGGCCGTAACAAATCAATCACTCTTTCACATGACTCACTCATTCACTGAATTCGCCGTGACAATAATCAATCGCTCATTTATACGTCTAGATCACAGTTACACCTTGTTTGGCGCAGTATGGCCACATCTGGCTCTTACACCACAAAATTTCACCATCACACACGCACTCTCTTCCAGCCTGAGGGAAAACGAAGGGCTTTAGCAACTAAATGTCTGTAACGATTGGAAGAACTCTTTCGCAGCATGAGAGGTCAGATGACCATAGGGAAAATGTGTTGAATTTTATGTTTAAAAAGGGACAACCTCAGTCTAGAATGCAGCCCAAAGTCAATGTGTCAAAGAGTTGGAGTATTGGGGAGATCTCCTTACAAGAGTTGTCTCTGTTGTAAAATTTTTGTTGGCAAGAGGCCTTCCATTCAGGGACGACGACCAAAACTTGGATCTACATCAAACGGGCTTTTCTTAGGATGCTTTGAACTCATAAATGAGTTTGATCCGTTTCTTGCCCAACATCTGACAAAATATGGCAACAAACATGAAGGGAGTATCTGTCGTAAAGGGAGTACCATTTTATATGTCGTCTGACATTTGTAACAAGTTCATAGACGTAATGGGCAAAACAGTTTTGCAAGAAATCTTAAAAGAGATCAAACTCACACGTTACTTTTCACTCATTATTGACTCTACACCCGACGCTTCACACACTGACTAGTTGGCTGTAGCATTTCGATACGTTTCTGTCAGCAAAGCCTGCACCAATGAATGCCTTGTACGAGTGCTATCAGGCGTCTCTCATAAAGCTCAAGTTATGGAAGAAACAGCTCTCAACTTGCTTGAAGAGCTTGAACTAGATTTAAAAAACTGTCGGGGCCCAAGTTCCAACAATGCTTCAAATATATCGAGAGAGTACTCAGATCTTTAGTTGAGAATACGAGAAAAAATATTTTTGCTGAGTTTGTACCATGTGCAGTCCATTCCTTACGTAGAATTGGTTGTTTTACTGCGGAAAAAGTCTGCACTAAAGCTACTGTATTATTTTCTTTTGTACAATGACTTTACAGTTTTTTTTTCCCGTCATGTACTTATATATGGAATATATTAAGAGATCATGTGCAAAGAAGCAATGAAGAAAAGCTGAGAACTGAATATAGATTTCTTATGTTCACAGAGCTCAAGTTGCAAGTCGTAACGAGATCAAGAAAGCCATTTTGCAACATATTTTATTTTAGTTGCAATAGATTGATTCACAAGTTTACATTTTCTATTCGTTTGTGGCTGGGGTGAAGTTGTTAATAAATATTTGACATTGTAAAGGTACGGATGTGTTAGGGCCCAACGCAACATTCGCGTCTTGTGGAGGGGGGGGGAATTTGCTAAGATCTCACATAAAACTAATTTAATTTCCTAAATTTTCCAATTCTCCAAAGCAAAAGTAAAAACTTAATTTCTATTTTCAGATCTAATTCCAAATTATCCTTTTATTTATTAGATCACGTGCTCATATAATCTGTTGAATCCACTTTAACGTAATCATAAATCTGTCAGAAATAATCTCTTCTAGACTGATAGACGTCAAGGAAATTCCCCAGAATCCCTTCATCTTTTTCCACATGAGTACCATATAAGTTACATACCTACCGCACGTGATCGGTAGAAATCCATAGTATAAAATCAATTGCAAAGTTGCAAACCAGAAGGTGAAGCTGCGTCTCTTGTATATATATTATTGCAATATTAAGTAAACAAATTAACAAGCAAGAAATTTGATAATGTGTAATTTATAAATGAAAGTTCCATTTTTAAGATTTGCAAAAAACTTAGAAAATGATTATTACAATGTTTTATTTTGATATGCGGAGTAGATATTCAAAATGATCTAAGAAATATTTTAGATTTTTCATACTCTTGAGCCCATGGAAACATGTTGTTCTTTTATAATACTTAAATGATAAATGATAAATAGCATATTGATTTGAATGAATATTATACTGATTTGAAATGAATATTATATTGTTTTGAAATTAGCATCTCATAATGATAAATATTACGTAGTTTTAAAATGAATATCAACGATGTGTTCTGAAATGAATATTTAACAACGAGAATAATTATATATATTGTTTAAATGAATATTTAATTCTTATGAAAATGAAAAAGTTGACAAAATTGTATTTTAGAATTTAATTGAATGAATATAAGAGTTTTTGAAAAATATTATATCATGTGTTGCATGAAATTCCAACGCTGAGGTTCTTACTATATCATATTTAAATGTTAATTATTGTCATTAAAGTCAAAAACGATAATCAGTAATTTTAACACAACTATTGAAGGAGAAAATAACTCCAAAAATTCTGAAACAGAAAGTGATACTATTGATTCACAGATTGATAAAATGAAAAATCTTATGAATGAACTTCATATTATTCCTTTTGATCTCGACAATGGGATGAAAATGGAATTGTGGTTAAATCATTTCAATCAGGCATGTTCACATAATAATAGAGATGGTGAATGGAAACTTTATATGTATTATATGTATATATATATATATATATATATATATATATATATATATATATATATATACACATACATGCATACAATTTCATCAATCATCATCCACATTTTGGCAACAGACCAAATCATAACTCTCATTTTTAGCAGGGATTATCATCTCCCCCCTTTGGAATTTATTCAAGACGAGGCATTCTAAATGCATATCATTGGTCTCAAATTTGTCCTTTGAGATAAACTAATTTTTTGAGTAACTTGCCCGTATCTAATTCTGTTTCCCAGTGCACAGGAAACTCTGTTAATTCTGAACAAAATCTGACAGAATATCAAAACACCTCTACTGAGACCCATGGATCAGTACACTAACAATTACTAGTGTCCGGACACCTCTCAACCAATTCACATACTTCAACGCCCCTAAGTCTAGCTAAATTGGGATATTTACCCGTTTTACGTGACAATGTCAATGTTATTATTGATACAAAACCACTTTCTTACTTATTTCTACAGATATTGTCGACAAACTTCACTTGAAGAGAAAGAAGGCTATTTCTTTCAAAGAAAAGCAAGCCCAAGGCAATTTCCAACTTAGAAAAATGTGTGAGACATATTTAAGAATAAGAGAAATTAAGAAAAGAGTAAGAATATATATTATTAATAACCATTTATCTTATATATAATTTTAGGAATTCCAGATTCCAGTCTTTTAATTTGATTGTAGTAAAAATACAATAATACAGAATGAAAACATCATTACAAATTTGCATACCAAAAATGGGCATCAATTGTCTTTACATATATTAGAAGAAATAAGAACAAAATACCCTCAGGATAGTATAGTCAGTACCTCTGATGACATTTTTCCACCTTTGATTGTAAAAGAACTATCTGATTTTGTGTTGTCTCTTATATCTAAATATTCGCATATTTGTGCTAAAAGGAAATATGATGTTTGTCGAATTCGAATAGAACTTTCTAGAATAGTAATAACCGCTGACTTACCAGTATCTCAAAGATATTACAGAACATCATCTTCTGATGAAGAGGAAATTAATAAGCAAATAAAGAATTTATTGAATGCAGGGTTAGTTAAAGAATCTAATAGTAATTATTCCACCTCTGCAGCTTTAGCCAGTAAAAGAGATGAAAAAAAAGTAGGTTATGCATTGATTATCGCAAAATGAGCACTCTGCGTAAGACTGATGCTTAACCTTTACCAAGAATAGATACTTTATTAGACAAATTAACCCATGATAAAATTTTCTTAACTCTGGACCTTGCATCCGGTTACAGGCACATACCCCTCCTTCATGAGAAATTCAAACATAAACTTGCTTTTGTGACCACTGAAGGCTTACTTGAATTCTAAATTTTACTTTTTGGCTTTAAAAATGTACCAACAATATTTAATCGCACAATTCGCTGTATTCTAATCAATCATAAATTTTTAAAATTTGCAAGTCACTATTTTGATGACATAGTGGTTCTTTTAATTCCTTACAAGAACATTATATGATCAACTGAAACAAATTTTTAATATGTGTCAAGCAGAAAACATTACATTAAACTTTTCAAAATATATTTTCGCAAAAGATAAAATTAATTTTTTGGATTATGAGTTCAGAGAAGGATGTATCTCTTCAGATAATCGTAACATTGAAAGCATCAGAAAATTACAACCACCAAAAAATGTCAAACAACTTCAAGGTTTTCTTGATTCTGTAAATGTTTATTGTAAATATATTGATTCATATACTAAAATTAGAGAATCTTTAAGCAACCCTCTTAAAAAAATCAACAACGGGTATGGACAGATCAATGTCAAAAAGCTTTTGCATTGTTAAAAACTCAATTAATAACTAAGAACTTTTGCAGTTAAATGATCTTAAATTACCTCTTCATGTGTTTTGTGATGCTTCGCAAATAGTTATTGGACTATTTTAAAAAAAAGCTGTTAGTTCTGATAAATTATATCCAGCATCATATATATATATATATGGGTATAAGTGTATAACAAACTGTAAATGCATGTAAAAATGCGTAATTTTTAAGGAAAAAGATAAAGTGGGAAAAATTATCAATTTTTCCTCAATAACAAACATTAAAAGGTTTAAAAAATATAAAACTGTATCATTTCCCCCTTACGCGTATATTTACTTTTATTACAATATTATTTTTTAAAATTGTAACTTTACTATATTTCAGCAAGTAATAACAATTTGCCTTTTCTGTTTTCCTGCATAACATTTAAAAAACATTAGATAATATTGTAATTTTTAAAACAATATTTTGATATTGTTTTAACTAATCTTTTTTCTTCTAATTTTTAAGAAAGAAAGACAAAAATTACCATTTTTTTAAGAATCATTTCTAGAAGATCTAGTACCAGGTCTGGATTTGCCTCCATAGCCTGAAGTGGAAAAAAATCATTTTACTTTATCAATAAGTGAAAAGATTCTAGGAGAACTTTAATAAATAGCAAAGCCTTTTAAATGACGTATATTTTGTTTACAATGTTTTTAAAGATTGAAATTAGGTCGAAGATATAGTGAAATTAATTACATATTTAAAACAAAACAAAAACACTTTAATCTAAAACCAAAAGGCTTGTAGCACACCCAGGGAGGCCAACTGTTGCTGTTTCCATGCTTCCGAACCTTCAACTTTTTTTTTTAAAAAAAAATCTGTTTTTCCTTCCTTACTGGCGCTATTGTTAGCACCGAGTAGCGGAGGTTTCTAAATCCGAGGGGGGAATATGAATACTGCATGTTTGTTTGTTAAACTATAAATTATACTTAATTAAAGGAAAGTATATTTTAAAACATCTCACCTCTGTGCTTGTTTGGTTAAGTAACGTTATAATAACATCACGACTGAGCTGCATAGTTTCATTCAGATCATAACAATTGAAACAAACTGAAAAGAAACAGATTTATATCAGAAATTAATAATATCTTATATCGAATTTGTATCAAAATTTCTCTAAATTTTGGAGGGATAATTTTATAATTCTTCAATTATGTTACTATTCGTTTGATATTTAATAAATGTGCTCTTACAAAATGTATACTGTCTATATATATTTTAGTTGGTTCACAAAATAACTTTTAAAAATATAATTTTAGTCTTCAATATTCTCTAAACAGTGATTTTACTTTTAAAGTACTTAAGTGCAAGCATATCATTATCGTTAGCTTTATTTTTTTTTCATTACTATTTTAATAATTGTACTTTGTTGATCTACTATATGCTAATTAATTAATTCTGAAGTTGAAGTTTGGCATCATTCATATATTTCTGTAACGGTAACGGTAACGGCTAAAATTACGAGGTACCTATTTTAAAAATTAAAAACTTACCCTCTCATCATAATTTATAATTAAAGAGCATAATTAGTTAAAGTTTATCAGAATTGTAAAAAGCTATCATAATTAGGATCAAGGCAACAAACGCCTGGGCGTTCGGCAGAGTGAGGAACTGCCGAAACAAAGTTGGAAAGTAAAGTTACGAATATTTCTGTAAATGCGCAGATCGCTTGTGTTTTGAATCATTGGGAGGGCCAACCGTGTTTATGACCATAATACACCATCATGATTATCTGTTCTCCTGCCAGGTTACAGACCCTTTAGGGACCGATACTCAAAAAAATATAGTAAAAAGGGCGCTCTTGGAATTAATACTTCAATTTTCATTTTAACTAATTTTCGCCTTGCTTTAATCTCGTGTTTATTCAAATTCGATCAGGGAATCTTGAAAAATCCTATGAAACTTTAAGAGAGAAATTGCTCTGCATGTTAATATAAAGTTTTTTATAGCATTAATATCAAGAATTGAATACATTTTTTATAAATAAATAATGCATGCGAAGATAACGCTTTATCAAGAAAATTCTTCATTTTATAGAATACTATTAAATATTTATTTCTTTGCAAGAATAAGAAACTTACATTACTCGCTGCATAAAATGCATGCTTAATTAATTTTCGACAAAATTGCCAAGGAATTGTCCATAACAAGTAATTATGGAACACTAATTATAATTAAAATGAAACGAATTTATTTGAAATGTTAATTTCTATTTCTGCAACTTTTGAAAAATTATAAATAGCAATAATTTAAACGAATACACATTTTTAAAAATTCTTAAAGGAGTTATAAAACTGTATGACTAAAATATACAAATTACAACTGAGAATCATCATTATTATTTTTCTTACAAGCCAAAACGCAAAAACTTTTTCTTTCCATCGCAGCTGCTTCATTCCTTACCCACGTGTTTGCTTCATTACTTTGATTATTACACTTCATTTGTAAAGTGAACAGACTCATCAAAGTCATCATTGAAGGTCTAACACAAAGTTATTGATGTCACGAAAAGGTTTCAGCTGGCATGAATTATCTGTTTCTCCTTCGTTGTTAAATTAGAAAGAATAACAAGTTATTTCTAAAGTTTTCCGAACGTTTCTTGCCCTTTGCTTTGTGTTATTTCTTATTGTCGTAAATAGCGGTTTAAAAAAGTTTTGCTTGCTCACTACTTTATTTCTAGTGAAATTTGGAACGCCTCATAACGTTTTAAGAATTGTTGTAAACTTTCAATATGGAATTCAACGAAGCGATTTTATTTGCCGAAAGAATTAAAATGTTCTTAACAGTTGCTGATTTTATGTTGAAAGAAAATGAGAAATTCACTAATCTGCTAGCGTACATCGTATTTTCTCTTCTTTACTTCCGCGCAACAATATAGACATCAGGCGAATAAACTCTTCCATACTCGTTCTTCCATCTTTATTAGTATCAGCTTGAAGGAAAACTGAAAATAAGATATCAAAATAGGATTAAAATTTTACATTTCAATACAGAAAACATGTAAACAGAAAATAATAGGTATCCTAAATCTAATCAGTTTTATACAATGCAATTATCTCTACGTTTTATTAATTCATCGTTTGAATACATGTTGCATTTCCTTAATTTTTGAAACATAAAATGTTAAATAATGCATTGATGGGAAATCTATGCTTATATGTAAAATATATATGCAATGTGTACGTAAATTTTACTGAAAATTTCAGAAGTGAATTTAAAATAAAAATCATTTGAGATTTAAAAAAATGAGAGTGAAATTTTTAATTCATCGAGTCTTTTCTAGAGTTTTTGAATTAGTAATTCTTCAAAATACGTTCATCATCCTTAGAAATTATTTGCTTAAGCATCGAAAACCTTTTTTTTTATTATTTGTGATTTAAATATTCTCTAATACAATCATATTCCTTTATAGTTACTCATCTAAGGACCCATTAAAAAGTTTGCTTTAAAAGATGTTTCACTGCATCCAATTTTCTTGAAACTTTGGAAATTCTTAGCATTTAATGATGGTTTTGTTGGGAAATTGTAATTGTGATAACATAATGATATCAGTGTGTATGCGTGTAATTTTTAATTGACAGCCATTTCGATTTTAAAAAAGTTCAGCGATTGGAGATGATTCCATAATTTTTCGTTCACATTTTTTTGGGGGAAAAAAGATTCAGAATGTTTGTTGCCGCTTTCACTTCAAGGTTTAAAGCACTAACGTTGAAGCGCTTTCTTTCTCTGAAATGAGAAATTTTGGAAACAGTAGATCTTGATAAGATTTTTTTCATCGAATGATTGCCTTCATCTTCAATTTGTTGAACAATTTTTATTTTATCCTCAATTTATTCTCAATGAAATTTGTTATTTTTACTGATTTTTGAGAGATACTATTGAGATGGCAAAACGTCTTTTCAGTTCGAAGTGCTCAAATGAATATGAAAGCAGAAGGTAAAAACAGAAAGGAAGGAAGCAGTAGACGACACCTCTATTCCCAGAAACGGTGGGGAGGTTGGAAGAGTGGAGAAAGAGGAATACTGTTTATTGAGTAGTGGACCTGTGATTGATTCCTATAACGGTGGATAGGACGATATATGGATATAACTTAACAAATGCTATCATTCGGGATTCTAACATTTTTTTCGAAAAAATTATCCTTGAAAAACTAGGAAATAAAATGTGGAAGCAAAATTTCAGTTCACTGTACACGAACTTGCATTTTTTTAGGAGTTCTCTATTAGCGTTTATAAAATAAAGTTAGTTAAATAGGAGTTCCAACGGGACCAGTGAAAAAGTTCATTATAACTGAGAGTAATCTATATCTCGGGTTCCTGAAATAAGGTTCGACTGTTTTTTGATCGGATTTTCAAAGTAGACTTTTGCAAATTTTGCTTAAGATATCTTTCATAAATATGAATTTAAAGTACTAATTAGTGAAAAAACGATTTGATAAATAATACTATTGGATAACCTGACTTATTTGTGTATATTCAAATTTGATTTCTTTGTCTGTAACTTGCAATTTGAATGAATAAAAGAAATGTCGAATAAAACAAAATAAATTAAACATCACACACGTCTGAGTTTACGCATGTGTATTTTTAAAAAACAATACTGAATATACTACTCCCGATTGAATCTATTTTGTTCCTTGATAATGATTTCATTGTAACACATCGATCAATAACTCCCGAGACTAACCTAGAGATGGCGCTCGTAGTAAACCAGTAACCAGGTCTTTCTAGAGTACTAACCTTTGCTTGAAACGTGTCAAAATTTTAAGTCGATCGGACCAGGAAAAAGGTTTTTTGAAGTGAAGTGAAAAAGGTTTTTTCCAAGTGGGTGCCGCGATTGCTTTCGATGGAACAAAAACAGCAACGAGTCGATGATTCAGAAAGCTGTTTATCGCTATTTACTCGCAACAAAAAAAGATTTCTTGCGGAAAAAAAAAAGAAAGAAAATTTGGGGGAAAAAAAAAAGATTTGGAAAAGCGTTGGAACGATTGTATCACCCTAAAAGGTGATTAACAAAAGGTGTTATGTTGATGAATAAAAAAAAATTTTGCAAAAAAAAATGTTGTTTTCAATTTTAGACTCGGGAGTTATTGATCGATGTGTTAATGTAATTAAAGTTCACGTCAATTTTACTCACTCTCTGACTTTGTTCAAACTTACAAAAAGATAGAGTAAAATGACAGGAAAGTTGACACCCTCCCCCCCCCCTCGCTTCATTGTTAATGTTGTTCATGTTATGAGCACTCGAGATGCAATTAATAATCGATCAAGAAAGATCAGTTCCAAATGTTCAATACCTTTATTTAAATTTACAATAAGCACAATCAAAATTATATTGAATTACGAATGTGGACCGATAACTTAATCACGGGGTCTAAGTTACAAATTATAGTTGAGAATTCTACTTATCTTAATAACTGCAAAATTGGATTTGTTCTCATAATACATCTGTGAACAAGGTACGAGTCAAGTATCAACTCTTAGAAGACAATTTCACTCTTGCTTGCATCTACACTGTGTATTTAATAATTTCGCTACTTCCTCTGTCTTCTCTTATCATTCTAATACTTAGTCTTAGGGAAAAATTTTCATATATTCAGCTGCAAGCTGAAACTTTCTATTATAAATATATGTGTACCAATAAATTGTCGCGTTCGGTAAACTTGTTATCTAATGTTAGTTCAAAAGCGAATATAGTAGATAGTTATGCCTTGTAGTGGAATGACTGTAAAAGAAATAATTTGGGGAATTGGCAGATGAGAGCTTCGAAGATGAGAGAATGTAAAAGGGTTAAGGTAGGGTAAAAGTAGGGTTAGATTGTCCTAATAATTAAGTACAATTCAATAATTCGTGTTTATGTTTTAAAAAGTGATGATTATTTAAAAGTGGAATGCCGTAAAATTCAACATAGTACATACAATCGGTAACTTACGATGAAGTAATGGATATCTGTAGAAAGAATTTAGGTGGTACAGACCATTCTCTAAAAATTGAAGTAAGAGCATGAAAATATTTGACCTAAATTTAAAAATGTTTGGTTTGATTGACGAAATCGCTGAACAAGTAGATAAATTAACATGGATGCAAACAGTTTTTATCTTGTAACAGAGTAAAATTTAGTACAGAAAGACAGGAATGAATTATGCAGATTACATGAATTATTATTAGAAAAGAAAAAAAAAAGTTTGAAAGATACAAGGTTGTTCATTTATTAAATACTGATCAACGCAGAGTTAACCTGTTACGTGCTCAAAACAGGTGTTAGAAAAGTATTCACGTTATCCTAAAAATTTACGGATCGTAACTGTTACAAAAATCCATTAATTTTTCGGGTCATCTGAATATTTTTCCAACACCAGTTTTTGACAATAGCTCTATAGATAAAATGGAAAGTTTTAGTAAGGTAGGAAAATTTGCGTACCTGAAAACTTTACTCGTAGATACAACAATGCAATAGCATCATTAGAATTGAACGAAAATAACTATGTCGAGTGTACAAAAAATTTTGAAAAATTATTTCAAAAAAATTTTTGAAAAATTATTTGGAAGAAACGAAACTATTATTAGTCAGTTCATGAATAAGTTGTTGATTCTAGAACTGGTTAAGATGTTAAATAATGTTAAAGCCTTCTGAAGGTTAATGTGATGAAATAAAAATAGTAGTTTGGAATTCGTTAATTCAAAATTTCGCTTACAAGAGGTACGTTTGGTCAGATATTTTTACTATATAATTAATTACTATTCCAAAAAGAATTCCTTCCAGAATATAATCGAAGGAAAATATCAAACGAAGAAATTAGTGTAGCAGGTTAATTAAATTTCGTTAAGAATGAAATAGAATGTGGCGAAGACTTTAATTTGTTAATGTAAAAGAAAAAAAAAAAACGTTTAAACATGCAAAATTGATAGTAAAATTTTTTCCAAGAAATTTATACTCGGTTGCTAGTTTTAATGCTGTACATATTCGGATACATCATTTATGATAAGTTTCATAAAATTTTTGTTAAAAAAAAAGCGTTAAGAAAAAATTGTATAAATTACGGAATTAAAATTATTGCTATATTTGTTTTCAAAAATTTCATACTGGAAGATTCATACGAGCAAAAATAATTATTCAAATATTGTCTTAATCCGCATCACGAATCAATATGTACAACTTCAAGTCAAATAAAACCCAAACGGCTACAAATGAAAATACAAAGGAAGTTTTGGAAAACACTCCAGAGAAATCTATAAATGAAAAACAAAACTCATCAAATGAACATACGCTTTCTGTTATAGTGCGTAATACCTCATATCAGAAAAATGCTATATTACAAAAACATTCAGTATAAGTTAATCATGATGGTAAAATTGCAGTTTTATTCACTCACACACACATATATATAACATAAAACTACTACGAATGTTAAAGACGTCATGCAAATGTTACGTTATAGCAGTCGAAATGATTTTAAATTCATAGTACTAGTGTGATTTACAGTGATAAATTTTTGCTAAAATGTCCAGGCTTGAGACCCATAGAAATCAGATTAAGCGCCATTTTTTTTTAATTCATAAAACATCATTACATTTTTCAACTTGAGAGGAAATAACAAAAGTAGAAATTACTTTAGATGATCAAAATGTATTAATTACAAATATGAAATATATGATGCAAGTTGTACAACTGTTATACTAAATCTAAATACAATCCAGGGTTAGATTAGTTCTAACGATATGTCAATGACCAGTATTCAGAATTATAATACTTTCCTACTCGTGGCCTCGACTTAATTAATCTTTTCTCTAGTCTCATTTAAATAGCGATTAAGCTTATAAAGGAAATATAGAAAATGCAGTTCTTTTAAATTCTTGCATTTTTGCATAGACTTCAGAGAATGAATGTGATCTCACTTGAAGAAGTTGAATAGATAAGACAGAATAAAGTAATTAAATAAAAACAATAGTAAATTCCATAAGTTTATGATTTATATTATGTTAAAATCTTAAGAGCTTTATACTAAAATGCATCAAATCGAAAATTATGTATTTTTTTTAAATACTTGTTTTTATTGGAGGATAAAATATATTATATAAAAATATTTAAATACTTAAATTAAATTTATTTTATTTAAAATTTCAAAGATGGCTCAGCTAAGATGTAGTTATGTATAGAAGAGAGAAGAAAGTAATGTGTGCGATTATAAGAACCTCTGTTCATGAAAAAATGCTCTGTATATCCAAAGACCTCATGTAGCATTTCCAAAAAGTCGGACTTTTCAATGTATGCTGTTTCACTGGAATGTTTCTTGAAGAATTGAATAAGATATTTCATTTCGAGTTCAGAAACTGAAAAGAAAAAAAAAAAAAAAAAAAAAAAACAAAAAAAAACCAAAAAAAAAAAAAAAAAAAAAAAAAAAAAAGGGAGGGGAGGGGGAGAAATTTAGTTAACAGTTAAAAAGTTTAATTTATGACCAATTGTAATATTTAAAAGATTCGGCTATTTGTATTAGTGAATATTAAAAAGATAATAAATGAAGACAAACCCTCTTTGTTTAAATCATTCAAAATACATCAAAGAAATTTCTTGTTTAGGTTGGAGACGAAACGGTTTTAAACTGACAATCGTGAGAAGATAAAAATATCAGATTCAATAAATGTCAGTGGTGAATATTAAAAATTCAGTTGTGAGATTTATAACCCATGCAATTATAATTGTATCAATTCTTTAAAAGGAACACACACACATTTTCTGTTTTTGAGAAGGAAGAAAAACTTAAATACTAACAGAATATTTATATTTCAAATTTATATTTGATTATAATATAAGAGATGGTAAATATAAATATATATTATATATACTAAATCTAATGATAAGTTTATCACACACTTTTTGTATTATTGCCATTGTTGACAGTCATTTTCAAAAAAAAAAAAAAAAAAAAAAAAAACCCTGTTATTTGCCATATTTTTTTAAACAATTTTTAATTTGTGAGATTATTTGTATTAATCACAAATGAATTGAATTATTAATAATTGGTTGTAAAAGTATCAAAATTTTAAAACACGTATTTTATGAACGTTTAAAAAAATATGTATAATACGTAAAATTTATAGCTTTTAAAAAAAGGATTTTAAAAATAAAAAACCATGGTAATTATAATTGAATTTGCGTGATATAAGTAATTATGACATTGTAAAAGAAATATAAACATCGTAATCATAAAAGAAGTATTTAGACAATTTTTTTCACAGTACACAACAATAAAAAATTAATTTCTAGTTTTTGTTATATGAAATGCTTACACCAAATTTACAAACACTTACAGTGAGTTTCCGGGACAAGTTTTTCAATAAGGGCCAATTCTCCTTTTTTGGTAAGCGCACTTCCTTTTACAAAAGGTTTTTTCTTACTTCCCATAGTATAATTCTTTATTGTTCAATAAGCTTCTTATAGAATGTTGAAGAAAGAAGACGCTACTGTAAACTTAAGTGAGGCGTTTTGTTTCCATGGCAACTAGCCTTTGAACTAAAAAAAATACAACAGCACTTCCCGACAAGGGACACACATCGGACCAGACATTTTATCCCTCAAATAGAGGTGCCCTCTAATTAGAGGTAAATACATAAATTATTCAAAGGGACCGGAACTAACATAATTGTCCCTCAAATAAAAGTGTGCCTTATTCGGAGGTGTCCTTTGCAAGTGAGAAAAAAGCTGGAATCCTTAAAAGAGAGAAAATATTCTAATTTGTGAGACAGATGGCGCCATGAGTCTTACATCAACGATAGCTATGAAAAATCCATAATTTTCAGTAATGGTACTATTAATATTACGGTGACTATTTTACATTATTTTACAGGAAGTCTTGAATTTTTCAATGACCAAGAATAAGCCATACATTGTTGCTTATCAACAACAACAAAAAAGAAAGAAAGAAGCTAATGGGAAAATTCATTGAAAAATACAAATATATATTCATATTCAACTTTCTTTTTCTCAGATTTTCTTTATGTATAAATAATTTAGTTAAAATAAAGCAAAAAAATTTACTATTGCTGATATTTTTTCAAATTTATAATTTATAGTGTTTCAGGAAAGGAAAATAAACAATACGAGGAAAAGATATAATAGCACTGTATACTGATGAATTTATGGAAAAATTAAACATCTATCGTAGATAAAGAGGGCACGATATAATATAGTCTATCGAAATCTATTAATAATAAAAATGTTTGAAAAATAAAATGATATTATAATATTAATTAATTTGCTGTTTAATTATATTGCAATAAATAGAAATGATACTTGTAAATTCTAAATATATGTATATAAATCGTACTCATACCTGTCAAATGCATCAAATCACGAAAAAGGATGCTCTTATATATTTATAAGCTACTTATTGGAATAAAACCAAAATATAAAAAAAAATATACACACCCAAACACACACAAAATAATAATTATAAAAAATAATCTTAAAATTTGAAAAATATTTTTGAAATTTCAAACAATACACTCATAATTTTGTTTCATAATCGGTTCTGAATTAATAATATTTGTATGTATAATATTTGAAGAAAATTGTCCTTAAATAATTTTAAGATTTCAACAGTACAATGGTAATTATGTATATAGTATACAAATTATTACTCTTTTAAGAATAAAAATAAAAATTTACAATTTAAAAATTAAAAGGTAAACGAAATGTAGTTAAACTAGTAAAAAAGGGAAATTATCAATTTTTCGAAGAATCTCAATAGTTGTATCATCTAATTGAACACCTTCATGATTGCCGGGTTTTGTGCCGTCATAACGCTGTCCAGCTCTCCCTGACAAAAGGTCATTTGTCTCATGATCTAAAACAAAAACAAATTATCACCATTTCTTTCTTTTTTCATAAGGAACCACATAAATAACTTAAAATTTTGAACCGGTATAGATAGATATGTGTCAAATTTTCGAAAAAACTCGATATTGTTATTTCTCGTAGGTCAACTTAATATTTTTTAACAATAAATGACCAATTTTTTTACAATGAAAAGGAGAAAGACAAAATTTGAGAAAAAAGTACAGCGTAAATAAAACAAATTTTTTATTAATTCAAACAAAAATACACTAATTATTCTTACATCTCTTTTAATTATTTAACTTAACGAGCATTTTTTCCATTGAGTGAATATTTTTTGTCAATGTATCATTTTCTAACAATATATTGGAAATTTCGGAGCAAGAAAAATCCTTCATATTGAATTTTACGATCTTGATTTCTCACTTATTCAAAAATCATTACCAATGGAAAAGAATCTTTCATCTGCTGCATTAGTTCCAGGGCAGCACAACGTAAATTCAACAAAAATGACTAAATTTGCATATTATATGGAATGTTTTTTTTTTTAATGGTTAAATATTTCGATCCATCTTTTATCAATTTCAATATTTTGATTTTCACAATGTTCTAATTTATCAGAATTTAACAATTCATCCAGTCTTCTAATTTCTTCAGACAATTGTCATCGATTTTAATATCAGGCATTTTCTTTGATAAAAACTCAACACAATTTTTAATACCTGCCCAATTTACTTCCAATGAAGTCAAAAAACACCTTTGATATTTTTTTCAAACTATTCTCCGGCAGATTGGAACATATTTGGTAAAAATTCTGTACTTTTTTAGTGCACTTTCCATTATGCTCGGATTTGATTGCTCTAAGTTTGACAATTTTCTTTTTATTATTAAAGGAATAAGTTTTTCTTTAAAATGTGACTTATATTTAAGGATAAAATCGTTCAAAATAAAACTAACTTCTGTAGCTGAAATATGTTCACCTTCAATCTTTTGAATCGTTTTGTGGAAAATAGATGCCTGAATATGTACTAAGTACATTAAAATCTCTGTTAATTCCGAATTGAAAAAAAGATTCAAGAATTTTTGGACATTTGCCTAAACTTAAAAAAATGAATGAAGAGGCTCAAATAATTGTAAAATACGCTCTATGGCAGGTGTTAGGGCGAGCCATCTAACTTTAGAATATTCTAAAAGCATTTTGTATTTATTATTTGCGTAACAGTTTATTAGATACATTAATTAACAGACTAGTTTTAAAATATCGAAAAGGAGAACAGTAAGGAGGACACTTTTCAAGGAAGGACAGAACGTACAAAAGGAGGACGATTGGTCACCTTATTAATAAGAAATAAAAGTTCTTAGAAATCCAGTAGTAGAAAGGGCTTTCATGATAAGTTTTGCTCTATGTTTATATATTTTATTGCATGTTAGGTTGAAAAAAGTTTGTGCTAAATGGAGATCTTTATATTTCACTAATTTAACTACGTTTTCTTTTTTTTTCTTTCTCAGAAACAATTACAGCTTGTATTATATATATATATATATGTGTGTGTGTGTATTTTATTGAATTCATTAAAAAAAGAAGGCAAATTTTTACTTTAGGTCATACTTTCATAACAGTTCAATTTTGAGTAAATAATATTTCACAAATACGCTTATATTCTCTGAATATTGAAAATGCTTTATTGTTTCTGTTATAATTACCATAACATTCAAATTTCACAAGTTTTCGATTGAAAAATAATTCCGTTTTCACTGAGCTCGATTATTAATTTTAATTAATTACCTTCACTTCATGATCACTTTCACATACTTATCATTTCGTATCGTTAACCTATGTGTGTATGTAAGATTTTCAAGTACACTACACAGCAATCCATTTCTAATTTTAAATATCTCTTCAAAGAAGAAATTTTACTTCAATCTGTGTGAAGAAATGATCCATAAATAGAATTGGTTAATTAACTTGGAACATTTTTTTTCTGATAGAAAAGTGCACCTACATAAATTTCATAATCAGGTTTTACGTTGATATAAGAAGCATCGGATTTTACAATCAAAGTCCTTTCTGTATTATCCAATCTATTATATCTTGTACTAAACCTTCATTTTATCTTCCATTCTGTAATGCCAAAATGAACTTGAATTACTGATACTAAAACGAAAATTTGAGTATTTATAGAACGATTTTACACTTTTGGAGTCCTGTATGATAAACAGATTATAACTTTATGAAAGCTTGTTTTCATTTTGAATGTTATCCTGCTATGGTATGAAAAATTGCCTCGGGAGTTTGAATCCTACTCTTCAATAATATGATAGACATAATGAATTACAGACTTTAAAAGTCGGGAACTTACGGCCTCGTGGGCCATCAAGAGTGTCCTTTTGAATGAAATGAAATGTTTACATTAAAAAAAATCTTCCTTATCAATATTATATTGCTCATTTTTTATTCATACATTGTTTTATCATCAGCGTTAGACAAAATTTTATTGAAGCTTTAATGCTTACTTAGACAATAAATGCAAGATCTCTTAAGATTCACTTTTATTTTTAGTTTTTTTCATTTTGCACGTGTGATTTTGTTTAGTTCTATTATTTTATTCCACCCAACAAGTCAGTGTTTGTTTTTTGAAATTATTTACTAAAGAGCTGAAATGAACTGATTTTTTCATCTTAGCGCTTGATGACAGTCTTCGATACTATCAAAAGGAAAGATTGATGCACTACAACCTAAAGAGAAATAACGTTTAACCACGTTTGTAATTTTATGCGGATGTAACTAGGAGTACAATGATTTAGAATTATATTTAGTTTCATATAACATATCAGTTGGTGGAATATCAGTTAATCATATTTAGTTTCATATCAGTTGGGGGAACTGAAACTTGCATACTTTTATCTTTAATTAAATTATTCTGCTTAACTCAAGTTAAGGCTTACTTTTATTTTACTTGTACCTATCGAACTAAGTGACTGAGAAACCATGATGTTAAATAAAAGAATTGTTCCAATTTTAATTTACAGCTTACGATTGTGAGTTTCTAAGAACACTAGATTTACAATAGTTATACGAATAAAAAGATTAGACCTCATATACTTTATTATCTGCACTCATATAATCGCTTATATTCGATTCACTTTCCCATTTGAAATTTTCAATTTTTAATATACAAGGTATTATGATTAAAAAGTTCTTTTTTTAAAAATTAAAAAAAAAAAAAAAATGTAGATTTTAGGGTATACAGATAAAGTTCCAAGACTGAAGAATTTTTTAGCTATCGATAGTAGATCAAGCAACATTTTAGAGCACCAATAGCTTACAAAACTATTTTCCACTGTGAGAAATTTCGTATTGTTGGTTTATACCTTTCTCAAACAACTTCAATTTCATTTATTGTTGTAACAAAAGAATTATAACCGACAAGAAATTTGTGAGCTTCGCTCTATTTTTAAAATTTTGGGTTGTTATATAATCTATATTTATGGATTTTTTTTCTCTCTCTTCCAATGAGACAGTGTTCATTTCCCAAACTTGCTAATTTAGAAATGCAAGAGTTGAAATGAGCAGCATTTTCTAATTTAGTATGTAATGGCGCAATGGAACACTAAAATGTCGAAAAGAAATATCGAACCTCCTGAAAAATAATTGTGGTCTCTATCACACCAGAGTAGCTACAAGCGAATTCAACATGGAGTAAGCTAGTTTAGAGCAATGGTTCCCAACGGGATCAATACCACCCATTTGTGAGTGTTGAAGAGATATAAAGTGGTTCTTAGAACCCTCCCCCGGCCAGTAATTCGAAGAACGTGTTGAAAAGTTAAATTAATATTAAAAATAATCGAAACACGTGTTTCAAAGAATAGTTCTAAGTGTTTTTATGCAAGATCAGTCCGCATTAAAAATAGGTATTCGTACGTTGTAACGTTGTATTTTTAGAGTTCCTACCCTTTAGGTTCCCGTCTATCCGCCATTTTGATTTCTTGGATATAAAGTTAATCTCAAGGAATTTCGACATCTTAACTATTTGATCTATTTCAATGCAATAAATTGCTTCTGAAACAGCAAGAAATAACGAAGGTTTCTGTGGAATTACTTTTTTCCTCCGATTCTTAAAAATATTTTTAAAGACCGGAAAAACTTGCAAACGAATCATTAAAATAGGAATAAAAATATTTTTAAGAATTGGAGAAAAAAATAATTATGCAGAAGCATTCATTATTTTTTGCTCTTTCAGATGCACTTTATTGCATTCAAATCGATCAAATAGTAAAGATGTGAGATTTAAAGTCGAAATTCTCTCCCCCCCCCATAGGATTAACATTATGTCCGCGAAATCAAAATGGCGGGTAGACGGGAGCCTTAAAAAAGGGTATTCTTAAACATCTTAAGCGTCGAGTTGAAAATTTAAAAAGGCCTTACATAATTATTGACTAAGGAAAATTAAAAAATTAAATATTTAAAAGGAGATGGCTGTGGGGGGGAGTGAAAATTCTACTCTGCAGTCCATAGCCACCTAGTCGACAAGAGGAGAAAAATGATGCGAGATGTGCGCGCGTATGTAACAGGCTCATCAACAAATATATTTAAAAGTTTATGCAGGTCACGACAAGGTTAAAGCTCCCTCCGAAACGCCACCACGAAGTTCCGAGTATGCTGTTAATCGCACTGAATTTTCTACTTTTCTTTTCAAAGCTATTGTTTTCTATTGCTTGGAATAAAAGGTATTCGAAACAGTGAAAAAATGAGTATTTCTATGTGTTTGTTTACTTTTTTGACTTTCGGAAGCATTTTAAAATATTTATTAAATGTCTGAAAACACGCTACTATATTATTGATTTCAAGAATGTGAGCAGGTGTGCTTTTATGGGAGAAAAAAACAACTCCGACGAATAGTTTTTTTTTTTTTTTATAAAAAAAGTTTGTTAGCCAAAAAAAAAAAAAAAAAAAAAAAAAAAAGGCAAAGAACCTACAGTTTAGAGCACGTTTGTCAAACTTATTTCATGGGATGGTTTCAAATAAGTCTCCCGGGCTACACTATTACGGCATTATTATGGATGCAACTTTTCTTTCATTAATTTACCTTCGGGATAGCAGGAGTACTGTTCCCTATGATTTGTATCATGTGCTTATGTTGTTTATAGTGACATTTTATGTTATATAACTTTGGGACAGTATTTGCATTATTACGTGTCAAGCAGATTATTTATCCTTTTTGTCACAGAAAAATGCAACAATTCCCATTTTTCTCGGAAATATCGAAGATTATCGGCAATTTTTCGCTTGTTTTTCCAACATTCAGTCTTGATAAAGGCAAACTGAATGCAAGAGCCTAAAATATATAAATCGTCGTTACTACAAGATAAAAAGAAGAAAATAAAAATCTATACTTCTTCTTTGACATTAACTTACCAATACAAAGTAACCGAACAAATTAATAAGTGTTCCGGAAATTAACATTTTTTTTGTCGTTTGAAAACGGAATATTTATAATAAGGCACATTAAACAAGAAAGAAAAAGACTGCAGACATTATTCTAATTAGCTAAAATATTTGCGAGGCCGCAGCCTAGAGATCACGGTCGCGTAATTGCGGAAGGCGTTGAATTCGTCGAGTCGTGGATTCGACTCCTGATGCCACGACAGATCCACCGCGTATCAGGGCTGGTGCACATTATATGTGGTCGAGGTCCCAAGTCTTCCCATTGGCGTGGAGAGGAAGTCTGGATAGGGAGGTGCCAGCTAGTGTCGTCCTCATCACTTGATCGATGTTCAAAATTACGAGGTCCGTCGCCAATAACCCTCACGTCTCTTTTCAGTGCGACATTAACAAACAATCACATCACTTAAAATATACGCTCCTACTGGTGTGTGTGTTTGGGGGAAGGGGGGAGAATGATGCGTCGATTTAACATATCAAGTAATAAATAGCTCAGTGGTGAATATTAGAGTACGTAATCAATAATTTTGAAAAAACAGAAATTTTAAAAATTAAGCTACTGCATTTTTAGAAGTCTTTTTGTTTTGTGCTGTTACGTTGTCTGGCCGGAAAGATACACATTGTGGGTCGCATGTGGTCCCCAGATGTGACATGTTTGATTTAGACTTTGTAGAATTTCTTACTTTGCCACCCTCACATCTTTTCTTTTTTTCTTCTTTAAATTATTTTTTTTGTCTTGAGTTGGGACTTATTTTTATTTTAGCTTTCAAGTTGAGAATCTGAGATATTTAAATAAATAGAAATAACTATTCTAATTTTTATTTCTACTCGTGTAGTTTCTTTCTAATTTTAAAATTATAACAAGTTATAAGTATAAGATTCGATCTCATAAGTTAACCGAAATGTTTTATGACAATAAATATATCATTTCCGAAAACACCTTTTACGTTCTTTCTTATAGCATCTTTGTAGTTTATAAAAAAAAAAAAGATATGCAAAACAACTAGTTACAAATATAATGTAGATTAAATATAAATACATTAGAAAGTTAGTAATACTTTTTGAGAGAATTTATTCAGTTAAATGGATAGCTCATGAATAGTGGCAAATATTTACGTATCTATGGAGTACGAGTGAATCATCAAAAAACCACTCAATTATTAGAACATAGGAAACTGAATGCAACCGAAAACCTTGAGAATTCGAAGCATAAAATCAAGAGGAAAAAATAATTATCACTGATTGCTTACAGAGCAGCTTTAAGGCAATGCACAACTGAACAATATGTAAAATTAAAATACAATAACAAGGCAAATATAATTATGTAAAGAAAGCAAATTAATAAGGAAAAACGGCAGAAAAATTATTTGTTAAATATTTTAACAGCAATTTATAGTTTATAAAGGCAGGAAAAAAGTAAAAAATAAAAACTCTTAAAATTGCACTTCCAAATAAATCATTTCTAGAAAAATAAAAACGAAAATTTCTTTTACATGATACATAAAACTTTTAATATGAATTGCTTAATTTAAAATTTAAAGCGATATTTGATTAAGGGGTCTCAGAAGCCTTTATTAAAAAAAAACTAGATTTTTGTGGGGGTAAAAAAATATGCTGAAGCCCCATCTTTTCTGAACATTTTTGAACTGAAATTTTAACGATATTGCTGAGATTTCTCACTACCAAAACTTTCTTAGTGGTCGGGGGGGGGACCCTTATAAGCCTTTTTTAATTTCATTTTTTTTTTTTCATTCAAAAAATTTTTAACAGCGCACAGGATTCCTCAGAAACAAAAATCGTATTAGTTTGAAATTCCTGACACATGTTCAAAATAAGTTTCTTTATGACTTATAAATCACACACACAATTTTCTGACGAATTATTAACAGAAAAATTTTTAATTGAATTTTTTTCTTAAAATTTCATAAGTTTCTTAACAATTATATTTAAAAAAAATTTCTCTGTATTTTTTTTAAAATTTTGTATTACTTCTAAACTGAACATTTTTTGCTATTATTATTTTTAATAATTCAGAATCTTGTTTACAATAAAATATTTATTTTTGTAAAAATTTGAAAAATGTCCATTTTACATTTCTTTATAACTTTTAAAGATTTTTTTTAATATTAAGAAAACATGAGAAACAACGTATACAGATATATGACTATATCGTAAGAGTTTCAAATTATTGCTTCGTTTCATTGGTAAGCTATATTGGTTTGAAAAATGATGTTCCTTCGTATATACTAATAATTGTAAAGTGTCTTGAGACTCCTTATCATAATTACTGTCAACAATAGCTAAAAAGAGTCACATTATAATTCACTACTGGTCATTTTATTGAGCACACATTTTACAATTTTTAAGCAAAAGTTTCAAAAAAGAGAAAGGAGAATGAAATATTTACTCCTTTCTGAAATTTTACACAAACAGAAAATCTATTTATATAAGACGTTTAGAATTTTGGCATTTACATTTATGCTTAAGTTATCATGGTATACATAGGAAGTGAATATGATTTCTTTTTAATATTAATAATCTAAATGTTCCTGAATTTTTAAGTGCTTAGATTTCTTTAATAATAGTATTATACATCCACTTAATTTTATATCTCCAAAAATCAATAAGTTATTATATTAAAGACGAAATAAAAATTTCGATAGTACAAAGGTCATACAAATTTCGAAGCAAAACAACTAAAGAAAGAAGAAATATACTAGGTGAAGATTTTTAAATTCTATCCAATGCTTATTTTTATATTTAATTTTAAACACCCAATTTTATAATCATAAAAATTAACTGTTAATAGCTTTTTAAAATTAATTTTCTAAAAAGGCATATTTTATGTATCTAACCTAATGTTTAAGCATTACAAAGGTTATTGGAATCGAACGGGAAAAAATTATAACCTTTTTCACATAAATTTATGTCACCTCCGTGCGTCCCTGCGCTGTTTCCCATTTTTTTTTTTTTTTTTGTTATTATGCGATTGAAATTTAATTCTAAGTATCCAGACAAAAATCTAACTAATACTTCCAGTAAGACTAATATAATCAAACAAATTAAAATAATTTTAAAATTTTAATCTTCGCGTGATTGAAATTAAGAGTTAAAATAGTTACAAGTCACCCAATAAATACAATGTACCTAGAAGAAAAAAAGAAATCACTTTTAATAGAGTATATTTTCTCTTTAACCTACAAAAAAATACTTTCGACCGATATAGCTGTTAACAATACCAGCCCTTCAAGTTACGAAACATAAAAAAATCGACCATAAAATAACAACAAAAAATAATTTTTCCTTGAACTTCAAATTTCGGAAGCATTGAAAAATGTAACCAGAGCTGTGCGGGTGCGTTATGTTAAACTATCAGCAAGCTTTTGAAATGTACACAATAGCAAATTTGTCGCTCTGAATGCCCTGGAAGAAACGCGATCGCACAAACAATTCACGGTCATCTGCCCATCTAGAATTTGAATAGCTTTGAAAGAGGGAATCTGTGTTTCGCACGACATCCCTCGGATCTTATCCATTTCATAGCAAAGACATCCTGTAGAGATGGAATATAAAAGGATGATTCTTAGAGCAGAGCCCACTCAAACTTTTCTGAAGATTAGGATCTACCGAAACTTCAAGATGTTTCTGGGACTGGTAATGTATTTTTCATTCAAAACAGCGTCATTTCTTTTTTCAAGCAATCAAACCAGCAGTTGATTGCTTGAATAGTGGATTTTTATAGCTTTTCATTTTATATTCCTCTTTTTTTATTTTTACATGAATTATTTATTATTCGTAAGATTTTGTATGAAATATTAAACTTAATCGTTTATTATTACTTCGAGATACTAAAAGAAATGTGTTATCTGATTTGTTGGAATGATCTGCTATAAAAGTAGATTTTGTATAAATAGTTTTTTTTTTTTATTTTAAAATAATTTTATTTGTAAAATTTTCATTGGATTTAAACGAAATTCATATAAAAAATTAAATAAATTTTAATCAATCAATTGATATATTGCCTTAATCTATATGTATCAAGGTATCCGAAATAAATAAAAGCAGATTCAAATTCAATTAAAATTTGAAAATATTTTGAAACAATTTTTAGGCTTTCCTTTTCGCTAAGGAATTTCAAAACGTTTGAAGAATTTTCTGATACGAAGATACATGTGTGAGAGAAAACGCGGAGAAAATAATGTCAATACATGTTTAAAATTGGGTTTTAAGTTACATTTATAAAAGTTTTTGAAATATAGAATATTATTTACTTGTAAGGTTTTCTTTTAAAAAATACACATCATTATGTAATTTTTAATGTACACTAATTATATTTTTAATCAAATTTAAGTTAAAACAGCACTTACATGATACATAGAACTCGGTAAAAGAATAGAACATGTTCATTATTAAGACTTTCCATCTAAGTCCTGAAATATCTGTTCAATTTGTGAGATCAGGAATACAAATGATTTTTAAAACTTTTCAGGATATTTTTGAAAATTCCACATTATTTACAAGAAATAAATATTAAAAAAGATTCACGTATAAAAAACTTCTGTGTACTTCATTTTGTTTCATGAATATTTTTAGCACCTGATTGGATTGAATCCTCATATTCTAAATTAAATGGCATTAAAGCCAAAAACCGAAAAAAATGACCCTTGTATATTTATATCATGTATCATGATGGATGTTTTACAGTTCGTTTTAGAGTGATGTGGTTGATCAAGATTTCGCTTCAAATAACTTTTTCTCTTACTATGTGGATCATTATCATGTATTATTTTGTATTAGAACACTAAATCAGTGCAAAGAACTCTATTGATTTAAAATATAGAAGGTATTGGTTATTTTAAAAGATGCAATACTATTTAATACAATTTTGAATTCCTCCTTATTAAAATTTTCATTTTCAGTTGTTTATACTACATTGGAATGATCAAACATTTCAGAAATCACAGTTTAAATATTTGAGATTTCATTCGAACGAAGAGTGATTTCTGGATCGAAATGTTTTTCAATTAAATATTCATATTCCAAATGCAGTTAAAATGTTTATAAAAATCTACGTCTGGCAAATATTCTTATATTTTTAACCGAAAAGCAGTCATTTAATTTCTACTTTCTAAAATTTTCATAAAATATAGATTCATATTGCTCGTAATTTCCAATATAAAGAAGTGAAATTCAGACACTGATCATATGGAATTTCTATCATGAGTTTTGATTTTCGTAAAACATTTCTTGCATGTCAATTTGAATTGACAAGATTGCTTATGTGTTGCAGTAGAAATTCATAACTGTTTTAAATATACGAAATACTTTCAAATGGAATAAATTTGACAAAGCCTAGATATCGATTTTCTTTTTTTAAACATCTAAAAAACTTCATTTTGTTGTTGCGTAGTGATATTATTATAAAGTGAATAAGCAGTGAAAAGGAAGAAGTATTTTCTTGTTACAAGTTGTTCGCTTTTCATTATACAAATTTCTATATTTCTAAGTTTATCATGTAAATTTCTCGAAAACAAATTAAATTGAAAATAAAGACAAAAAATCGCAAATTCTTCTTGAGAAATCATTAACAATTACTTCGGTCAGAACGAATAACGAGTAAATATTGTTTAAATTTCTTATCTGCTACAATTGTTTAGATTTTTTATCATTTTATACTCCCCAAAATAAAAATATCTCATAAAGTATGAAATACTGAAATAAAGTTGTAAGAATTAAGAGGGAAATGACGCAAAATCTGTCATTTAAATCACCACATTTTAGTAATAATATATAAATATAAATTTGAAATCTTTTTAAACTAGATTAAAATTTGATAGCATTAGAAAGTATTTTTTTTACGAATCCTCATTATTGCAATAAATATAAATAAATAAAAAGATATTCTTTACTATTTATTTAAAAATTAAATGTATTTTTTTTAAAAAAAAACTGATTGTAATAATAGATTATGTGATATACGTTTCTTTTTCTATTCGAAATTAATTTTAATGCTACATCATCATTAAAGCAATTCTTACCCATTTAGGTCCTCCTTGGCACTTTCTTATCTTTAAGCGAACAGTATGAAGACACATTCTCCAAACGAATAGAACCTCAAAACTTCTTACAATTTAGTAGCATAGCACAAGAACCAACACACTTTCAATACTCAAGTTTCGGATCCCAGTCTTCAAGTGCTGAAAGCAATCAAATTTCTCCGGAACCATTCATCAGAAGACCGCCTTTTAATAGTTACCAGAATGGTCTCGATGACAAGTTTCGAGAACCTCGAGATTTCGAAGACCGCCAGAGGATCAATAAGTTCCACGAAACAAGGGATTTCGAAAGTCGTCAGAGTGATGAGAAAATGCATGGATTAAGAGATTTCGATGGAAGAATGAATGATGATAAATTTCAAGAAATGAAAGAGTTTATGGGACGACAAAGAAACGAGAAGCTTCAAGGAACACAAAAATTTGAGCCCCGAGAAAGATATGAAAAATTTCAAGGAACCCAAAACTTTGAGCCACGAGAAAGGAATGAAAAATTTCACGGAGCTCAAAACATTGAGCCACGAGAAAGGAATGAAAAATTTCACGGAGGGCAAAACATTGAGCCACGAGAAAGGAATGAAAAATTTCAAGAAATAAAAGATTTGGGAGTACGAAGGAGGACTGACAAATTTCAGGGTTCTAGAGATACTGTGCCACAAAGAAACATAAGGTAAATTTCTAAACCTAAAAATGTAATTAAAAATAAGCAATATTTTTAGTAATTTGTATATTCTACAAATGGTAATTATAAATCAGTAGAAAGAGTGTGCGTGGAAAATGTTAACAAATTTAAATGCTTTTCAAAAAAAAGTTTGGTGTACCATGTTCGTAAATTATCTATAAAATTGATTTACTTCTCATGTTATTCTACCTCAAATTAAATTAAGCGCAATCAATTTCTTTTTTAAATTGTAATTCCTATTCTTTTTCTTGAGAACAAAGTGTTCAATTTATAAATAAAACTGTAAACGAAAGCACTTTTTCAGTGTCATTAATATAGGTACGTTAATGATGATTTAATTCTATTTGCTTTTTTTTTCATCACAAAAGGAGGGGGGGGGGTGTCAGTTACTGAATGATGAGGTATGAAAATTGTAAAAATATGTATAAACAGAGATAGATACAAATACTTATAATTTTTGAGGCATAATGCCCCATTCTTATAGACGTAATCAATAGCATTTAAACTGTACTTTTAGACTTGCGCCCAAATGAAAAATTTGCTTAGAGCTTCATAGTAAAAAGGTAAATAAGAATTTGATTGGCTTGGAAATTCGAATGAAAGTCCAACAATAGACGTTGAGAAAAAGTGAGATGCATAAAAAAAGGAAAAAACAAATTTGAAAAAGGTTTCTGAAGAGAAGACGCATATAAAATCGATAGTTAAAACCATCTAAATAAACTCGTTACTACTATTCCATAATGATAAAGGTGAAATAGCAAGTTAAAATACCTCTTAAGTTGGTGAAATGAAGACCAAAACTTATTTAAGACAGGTAGTCTCTTTTCACATTTCATATTTATACCAGTATTTGCATGCAAAGAAACGGAAGCTAAAAATCAGTAAATGAAGCATCCAAAATCTGTTTTCATTGTTCCAATTAATTTGTGTATTATTAAATAACCTCATGTTGGTTGAACCAGTCAATCGCAATTCTGGTTTTTTCATTTCAATATAAATAAATTTAACTAACTTAAACAGGTATAACCAAATATCGTATCTAAAGACCTTTCAGTTATATTGCATTGTATATCTATTTATTTCGATTATGCAAATCTTTTAAACGATAATGGCAGAGGAAGGTATATTTTTATATAAATTACATATATTATTAAGTTTGAATATATCAATAATAATTATAATAAAAAAGGCATAATTGTAAATTAAATACATATGCTGAAGCAGGTTTTAACAAAATATAAGATTTATAATTCAAAAACATGACTGTCTTCCAAAGAAAAAAAATGACAATCGATTTGATAATGCATATTGAAAGTCGTCTCATGTATAACCCTAAATATATAGCTTATAAAAAGTATGAATTAAAAAATGCTCGAAGGAGAGAAATAATAAGGTTTTCTTCCATTTAAATTGCAAATTCATTCAATTTTTGTTATATGCATTTAAAAAATAAACAACCGGAATACTAGCTTTGAATGTAATGTGTGAACTTATCCAAAAATCGAATTGCGGAGAAAAGAACATTTGATTTTCACAACATCACAAAAGAAGTGTGGGTAAAATAAAGCACCCAAGTGATTGTGCACTAAGTCCCAAGAAACTTAAAATGAAAATAGTTTTAAGTTTATTACTTATTATCTCCAGAAAATGTTAAGTTGTACTTATTTGTTGTTTCTATAACATATTTGGTATCGAGAATATCGATTGTATTTAGATAAATATTTCTTTAAATTATGAGCACATTTGAGAATCTAAAATCCTGTATAATCTCATTTTCTTTCAGCTTTTATTTTACAACCGTATTCATTCAGCTCTGAAATCTTACATGCATTTTCTGTCAGAACAGAACAAATTAAAAAAAATACCAGAAATCAAGAGTTATTTTTTAAATAACACTCAAAGATAAACTAAAATTAACGGAATCATAATAAAAATGTGAGAAAATGCGAGAATTTAATGCTCTAATATATTTTTTCTTTTCATTTTGCTCAATAGATATGAGGAGGGTTTCCGAGGAATTCCATCAAGTGAATCAGGCAGGTCCAATCGACCATCCAAACCATGGCACTCGTCCCATTTCGTAGACCACCGGGGTCGACAGAGGCACCCAAGGTTATCCAGCAGCTCTAGAAGAGACTCTTATAAAGTCAGAGAAAACTTTCATTTCGATGGTAAGAGACCAGTGATGTCAGAAATCAAAAGGAGTCCAAGAATCATTAAGTATATTGCAGGTAATTAGACTATAACTATATTTATGGAAGTCTCCGAAACAATTAAAAAATGATAGTTTTATTCACAATTATTTTGTATTTCTCACAGAAATAAAATTAAATAAAATACATATAAAAGTTAAATAAAGTTTCTTAAATTTTTGAGTAGTTGATTAAATTTAATTTATAGTTCAAAAAATGGATAAATTATTTTTAACGTAAGTAAAAATATGTAAATTGCTGTAATAATGTTTGAGAATTTTCAATAGTAATATGAAATATGTGTATAAAAGCTTTATTGAGAAACTTTTTGAATCAGATAGAAACAAAATGTCATCTCAAATAACTGATACACACACACACACACACACATGTAGTTGATGGGATAATTGAGCCTATAATTCTAGAATAACCCTGTTTTATTGTCTAAAGCCTTTCAGCGGTTTTCTTCAACAACAACGCCACAGGTTATTGGTAAAATACCTTAACAACTGACCCGATAGAGACATCTCTTTTAGCCTAGTTGGTAGAGACGCAGCAAAAAACGACCGGTGAACTTTTTTTCTGATCCACTGGACCAGGGTTCGATTCCCTGCTGGTATCTCCAGGAAATTACTCTCTTCCCATCCACGGGATCGAAAACTCCCCAACGCCGAAATGGTGAATCAGGACTTGAATACTAGATGGCAGCTTAGTCTAGAACTACTGATTGTATATGCCCGCGATGCAAAACATTTGCCTCTGTGTGCCTAAGAGAACCAAACATTAAATCACAATTAGTGATCATTTGGCTACGGCGTCGTGTCGATGAGACCAGCTACTCAACTAGAGGCAACCGATGACGTCAAATGGGAAAACAGTTCCAAGCAAAACTCAATACAGGGAGGGGATGTTTATGAATTGCGGTAATGACTGGGAAAATGACCTTAATAATTAGCACAAATGGGACGTTTCTTTTAGCCTTATTGGTAGAGAAGCAGCAAAAAGCGACGGGTCAATTCCTTTTCCGAACCCACTGGTCCAGGGTTCAAAAGAAAAGCCGGCATCCAAGATCATCTAATGACTTCCCCCTCCACTGGGTTGAAAAATCATCAACTGTTACACCATAAAATATATAATTTTTCTTTCTATTCCAAATTTTTTTTGTATTTTTAAAATATTTTAAGATTACACATATTTCAATTTCTCGGATTTTCATTTAATTTTTTATTTACTTTATTTTGAATTATATATATATATGCGTGTGTATAATGCAAATTATAAAAAAAAAGTTTAGTCAAAACTTATATGTTATTTAATATAATTTTTACAAGTACTCAATAGAATAATATATAATAATGATTTCTTTCTTTCTATATTATTTTTAATTTTGTGAGAATTATTTTCTAAAGTTATTTTTGCTTATAATGTATTACTGTTTTTTTGCATTTATAATTTTCAATATACAAACACAATTTTTATCTTTTATGTATATATATATATATAACTATATTCGAATATCTTAAGTCTAATTCATTGTTCTTTTCACAATTCTGAAGATGCAATTTAAATCAAAAAACCAATTTTTATAATACCCAAATTTACCTTTCAAAAGTTTATATTTTCATAAAAAAAAACTATTCACAAATATCTCATTCGTGATTAATATTCAAATTAATTCGACATATATGTGTTTAAAATTTCTTTTTTAAAAAAGTATTGAATCATTTAATTTAATGATTAAATTAATGAAGTATCAATAAAATGTATCAAATAAATGCAATTTCCTAAAAACCGCCATTTGCTAATAATGATTTCCTTTGCGTCAGAAAAGCGTGATTTATCCGATTTGGCAGATATTAAATTTTGTAATATGCTGAAATTTACTCGTTTGTCTCAGACTAAAAGATTTTACTTCCATAAATAGTAGTTTTATGACTGAATTAAAATTTGAAACTTGTGATGCTTCGTGTAAACAACTGCAGAATGGGCGGGGTTATTCTAAAAGAAACAGACGATATTTTATTTTTAGAATTCGGTTATCTTTTAGTTTATTTGACTTATATATTCGTTTCGTAGCATTTAATGATATATTTCATTGCCAGCTGTATGCGATCTTAAATATCATCTGCTTGAGAATTATTCTATAAATGATAAATAACAAGGATTTATACAAATTCATCTGTCAACTAACTTTCATTACTTTGGTTATAATGATGAGGGAGTTAGTGTTTGATAAACCTGTTCAATCGTCTGGCTGTCTGTTGCTGTCTGGATGATAATTCAAGTGTTTCCCTTTAAAAAAAGGCTCTACACCACCACCAATGAAAACAAATAGTTATAAATGTGTTAGCGACTTAAGTGCTAGAGCAATTGTGTGTGTTAGATCCCATTATAGATACAGTTACTACAATTTATCAATCAAGCTTTGTTTTTTTTTTTGATTGAATACATTAAAAGCATTGAATTTCAAACTTGTGGTTAAAGACGATGCTTCTATAGCGTTCAAATGCTCAACAGAAATGTTTCAGGTAAATGTTAATTACAAATGTCTATATAGTTTACACTTGTTTTAGCGCAAATGACAGAAATTCTCACTCAACATGAAGAACGCGAAATCAAGAAGTGCCCTTATATTTTTATGTTTCCGATTTCTGAAAGGTATCAAAAGACGTATTTTGTTTCTTTAAGAAATTTGATAAAAAAGACAAATACTGTTCAAATTTGACTTAAAAGTTTTCTTACTGCTTCTTCGTAACAAGTGTCCATATACGTATGAATACCGAAGTTATAATTTAAGAATATTTATTTTTCTCAATGACATGCACTTTTGTTTCAAGATTGTTTGTGGGTTGCTTAAAAGTGAGTTTGAAAGACTTAAAAAGTTAAGCACGTGGGAACAGAATTAAGAAATGTCTGGAGAACTCGGCAAAAGGGCTCCAATATTAATGTGGAGGAAGTGAAATACAATAGTTTATTTAACATAAAATATTCTTAGAGAGAGACATTTAAAATAATATATTTTACCTTGAAAAAAAAAACCTAGAGATTTGCATCAACTATTCAGAGGTTGCACCTCTGAGTGAATGCTATAATTCTGACACTAGAAGTATTTATTACTTTTATCGTCATTACGAATGCTTTGGATTTTTCTTCTCTAAAAATTATTGAATATAGTAATTCCAAATTTGGAATTGTAAATTTTAGAACTTATAATTATTCAATAACTTAATTATGATTTAGGTAAAAAAAAAACCATGTTTCGACTACATTTTCAAAACATCTTAACGGCATACAAGAAATTTCTTTAATAAGTTGAATTTGTGCTTCATTTCGAAACATTTTTTCGATAAACATATTTCGGTTCATCTCAAGAAAACTTATAAATAGAAAAAGCTTCTTCAATCACCTAAGGCTTAAACTCGTCATTATAAGTTTTAAATTCGTCGCTTCTTTCTTATCACTTAAAAAAAAACTATTTCAGTTGAAATAAAACTGAACATCAAGAAAGTATATTCAGCTGAATATACTTTAAAAACACTAATTCCTTTTGTATATTTTTTAGATATTTCTCTTTATCAATTTGATAATAAAACTGAAATAGTTATTTAAAAGATTATATATTAACTATTACTTAAAAGATTATATTGAATTAAAAATGAATAAAAAACAGTAAACAGACTCACATATTTACTTTAAGTTATGTTTCTAGCAGAAGTTGTATCGTAAAAAGAAACGTGAATAATAAAGTAAAAATTTGAGCTTTACGAATGATATAACTTAATTTTTTTACTTAAACTTGTATTATATAAATATCTTCTGAGCTCCTTTTTTCCACAAAAATTACAATAAGGCATTTTTGTTTGTGTCATGAATAAGTTCGTTAATTTAAAATTATTATAATTGATTAATCAAAAATTTGTCCCCTTTTTTCCTCACTGAAAAGAGAATTTGAACATTTACAATTTGTTCCTGATTGCAAAAAATTGTTGTTGGAATTTTTCATTAGCTGCACAATTGTCGGGTAGAAATTTCAGCAAAAAAATTAATGTGTTATGTTTTTTGAGCTATACATGAATACGAAAATACTGTTTGTATTAGATAATAAAGCAAATTTCTGAGTTTAATATTACGTTTGTTGAACGTTTTTAAATATGAAAATAACAAAGAAAAATGGGAAAAAATGAAAGTGCTGTCACATAATATGTTTGCATGTATGTACAGCAAATTTATGCCACCCACGTTTTTCCTCGTTGTGAGACATATACCAGAAGAGTTCCAAGTTTTTTCCCCAAAGAAAAATCTCTTTCATTTCGCAATGCGCGTCAGACAGCCTTTGGACGAACAATTTCTTGGACATTAAATAGTGGCTAACATTCAATGCTTCTTCCCCTGATTTCATTCAGTTTAATTTTTGTCAATAAACTGTGAAAAATGTAACAAGTTACACTCAAAATAAATAAAAAATTAAATTACTTTGAGAATCTTCCTCAGTGGAAAGGGAAAATAATAAAGAGTGATGAATTATTTTAATCCAGTTTTTTTTAATGAAATAGTTGATTATTTGAAAAAAAGAACAGAAAAATAGCCATTGGAACAAATTAAAAATTAGAAATGTTTTAATTGCATTACATAATAATTTACATTACATAATAATTTTCTAAATTCATTTGGTTATAAATTATAATTTAATATTGAAGCTTTTAAAGATTATTAATTTTATCTTCATGAAGAGATTGAATATTTTAATTTCAAGAAAGGAAAAAATAAGAGCTCTAAGTTCAGAGATCTCAAAGATTCAATAAAAAAAATACGAGATTAATTCATTATTTGTTATATCGATAAGATACCAGGTAAAAAAAACGTTATATTACAATGACTAATAAGTATCTTGTTAAAAATAATGCTTGTATTGATGTTACTGACTGTGATAGAGAAATAACCATTAGAATTAGAGCTTTGTATAAGAAAAAAAAAAAAAAAAAAAAGTTATACTCTGAATATTGCAAAATTTCCTCTCATCTTTTTAACTCTTTACTTTAAGTACCTGTTAAATTTAGAACTCTGACAATGGTTTCAATACTTACATTACTAAAGCAGGTAAAATAATACAAATGATTTTACAGAATATTATAGATTGTTTTGATGAGACTATTATTATTAAAAATAGCTATGAAATTATTTCTACTTTTGATAAAGAGAATTTCTCTATTTACAGTTATTACTTTGAATATTTGCTTGGTTCTATAGATATAGAGGATTTAATTAATGTTATTATGGTTAATTTTAAAGAATTAAAAATTTCTAATCCTATATCTTTTGAGAAATTCAAATTTTTTAATAATCTAGTTTTAAAAGAAAATCATATTTTTATCGTGATAAAAATATAAGCAAATCAAAGGTATACCTCAAGGTGGACCAGCTAATAATAGTTTTACTAATATTTATTCGTATTTTTATGAACAAAATTTTATACTATAAACAACGATAAATTCATTTTGTTTAGTTACATTGATGATCTTATAGTTTATCAAAATAATTTCTACTCAGAATTTAAGTTGGATTTATCATTTTATCCTTCTTGTTGTTTTGTTGTTTGATGCAGATTTTTTAGATGCATTTGCAACAGATTTCTTAGATATTAACTTAAAAATTGTGGATAATAGCATTATTATTGATATATTTGACAAGAGAGAGAATTACTTTTTCCCAATTAATATAATTTCTTTCTTTGATAGCAATTTAAATTTAAATATTTGTAGAAATAATATTATATAATTTTTTATCAAGATATATCAAACTATTTAGTATACCTTAAAATGTTCAAATAATTTAAATATTTTTTATGTTATATGTGGAAAGACTGATTGCCTTATTAATTCTGCTGGTTGATTCTATTAATTCTAAAATAATCAAGCCTTACAGTCTACACCATTAATTGTATTATACTCCGTTCTTTTGTTTTTCTACAAGTATTAGGTTTTTTTCAGTTTTTCAATTTATCTATCTTTTTTTAATAATTTTAATAGTTGCCATCTTGATTTTTCATTTAATTCACTTTCTTTTGGAAATTTCTATAGTATGTAATGTTTTTCTTTTATTGCTAAATTAGAATATTTATTTTTATTCATTTCTCTTTGTTTGCAATTTTTATATTTATATGGATTGGTGTATATGTAATTTATTCAATGGTGTATGAATGATATCTTCCATAATGTTTTATTTTTTGATTAAGATTATTTCCTAATTGTTTATGATTGGAATGTACTGGTGTTTATATATATATATATATGTACTGCGTATTGTACTGCGATGTTATACTCGTATAATCCAGTAATATTTTTTCTCTCCTTAATCAAAATAATACCAGAAGAAAACCATTTTAGTTAAATTGAGTCAAGTTCAAATGTCTCTTATTGAAAACAAAGCATTTCTTTAATCTGAAGAAACCTCGAGTGTTTGTTATTGAAATTTTTATTATTACTATTCTTATGGGATTATATTTATATAGGATTATATTTATATTTAAGTTGTAATTCATTTATCATATAATTATACATAGCTGAAACTATAATATACCGTTTGTTTCACTTAACTAAATAATAGATGTATTGCATAAAAATCTAATATAAACGGATTTTTTTTTCGATTTATACAAATATAAGTTGTTTTAACCATGTTTATATAGAAGCGAAGTGATAGCAGTAGAATGGAAGAAAAACTTACAAAGGAATTTTCAATAGCATACATAGAAAAAAAAATTAAAAATGCTGTTATTAAGTCTGCTTTCGAGTACAAATAAAAGAAATGCAACTGCTTTTTATCTTGATGTTACTTTTCAGACAAAAATGGATTCGCCATCCGAGAGGATCTGGTGAAACCTCTTCAAGATACTATTGATCGAACTCGCCAAGAATCTCGACGAAGAATTGTCACAGCATCGTCTGCAGGATTGCCTCAGAACTCCCTGATGTCGCAAGTGGTCACCTCAGCAATACGAGTGTCTGGGCAGTCTCCCGGTAATGGAGATGGAAAATTTGTTCCACAGATATTCGATCTCAATGTGGGGAAAAAATCAAATCATATTGATATCGATAAATTGGCGTACTCTTTGGGAGCTAAAGAGATTATTCTGTAGAAGGGTGAATGTTGTAAGCTGATCAAAATATAAAATATGTGTCAAAGAATAAATGTATATATTATGTTTTTTGTATTTTACTCGGGAATCTCACATTTAGCATATGTTTTAATCGAGCATAGTTCTAAATATACTGTTAAGAAAAAAAGCAATGACTTATATGAAATTTTGTATGAGTCGCAGGGAACTTTTGAACAGTGATATCAAATTCCATAATTAACAATGATAAAACAATGACGCGTGCTTCATTTTGTAAAATTTTCGAAAATGTTTTAGTAGTATCTCTTAAAATAGAAGAATATTTTGAGTTCACAAAAATGTTTGCTTTTTAGAAAAGTGTGTGTATATATATACAATTTATATCAATTACACAGAAGTGTATATAAATTATTGAATTAAAATATGAAATTATATTCGCAGCAAAACGGTTATTCAAAAATACAGGTATAAAATTAATAAATCTTAACATCATTATTACTGCTGAAAATCAAATTTATCACGTTACATTTGCATCATAAAATAATGAAACATCTTCTTAGAACATCAGTATTTATACTACATATAAAGTGACCATCCAATAATTAAAATTAGACCAACTCGAAATACAATAACATGCTAATCGTTAGTGACTAACAGAATATTTAAAAAAAATAGAGAAGCTTAGAAATTATGTTAACTAAAGACGGGCTCTCTAATAAGGGCGCATATGAAAATACTTTTGCAGGCGCAGTAGAACTCGTGAACTCCACATTGCCAAACCTTGGTTTGCAATATATGACAATGTAGATCCAATACAATTATTTTGTTGACGAACTGAAAAAATGTTATCGAAATTGAAAGAATTTCATTAGAAAAATTTGGGCGAAAGGTGGTTCACGAAGTCACAAACTATTCCCATTAGATTTAGACTTCAGAGAAACTAAGTCGAAAAACTGGTTAATAATTCACCAGAAACAATTCAGCCACTGAAATCGCAAATACGCGTTATCTCACTTGGGTTACCCTATTGATATGCTATTTTGAAATGTTTCTTTTCTGCACTTCGTTGATTTTTAAAAGATAATAAATAAGAATATTATTCTTTGAAAATCACTTTAATGACATAAAAAACAATGAAATATATAGTTAAGATCTTTCTCTTTAAAGAGCATGGAGGGGCATTGAGTTATATGATGTTATTCAGTTATATATACAGTATTAGCTCCCAATAAGGGACACTCATTGGGACATCTTTAAGGGACATTTTGTCTCTTAAATAGAGATATCTCTAATAAGATACATATACCATTCAGGAATCGGGACCAACAAAATTGTCCTTTAAGTAGAAGTGTCCCTCTTACAAGAGGTATTACTGTAATAAGATAGAGGATTAAGCTAAAACCTTAAATATATTTCTAATAAAAAACTAATTAGTGAAAGTACCCTTTCTTTGCAAATCAAATCTTAAATAATCGATTATTACATTGGTATCCCTTGAAAGGGAACCTCTATTTAAGGGATAGTTATTTTGGTCTCGGTTACTTTGAATTGGGATCTTAATGTATTTAACCTCTTATTAAAGGATATCTTTATTTAAGGGACAAAATGTCTGGCACGGTAGGTGTCCCTTTCTTTCTACCTTTATTCTATTGGAAGATACTACTGTAAATCGAAATTGATCCCATCTCTTATATTTCTTCATTACTAAATGAAGCTTGGAAATTTTTATTTATCTGACAGAGAGAATGATTTAGAAATTAATTTGCGTAAATTATTACTAGGTTACAAACATCAAATATAATTATACGATCTCATGCCATTTTAGACGCGTGTATCTGCATTTAAATTAATTCTGTAAAATGAATTCTTAATAATTCTTCATCAGAGTATGTATTGCTTTCTTGAACTCATATTAGTATTAAGCCATATGTTTACTACCTGTGAGAACATTACGCAACATAATATCTTTTTTCTTAAAAAAAATATATTATGTTAAAATTTTCTTGGAAATAAATGTTTCACTTTACTGTTTAAATAACATAAATTTCAGTTAGTGATTCTAGTTTTATATTAAAATCAACATTGCTCTAAGAATCGAAAGAAATCTGCGCTGAAATATGATATTTTCTTATTCTTTCTAGATATAACAAACACACAAAACAAAATTAGTCTTCATTATTATAATGTATATTTTCGTCATTTTAAAAATTCTTCATAAAATTAAACCCTTTTTGAAAGCAATTTTCACCATTTTAACACATTTAAAAACAAAGAACGAAATTTCGAAGAACTAAGTTCGACTAGAAGTATTAGCCATTCAGAAAAGACATCTCAAATAAAGAAGTTACTTTATTTGCCTTAAAAATTTTTCCTTGTTCATAATTAATAATTCTTCATAAAATTAAAGCCTTTTAAGAGCATTTTTCATCATTTTAATACATTTAAAAACGAAGAGAGAAATTTTGGAGAACTAAGCTGGACAAAAAGTCTCACGTATTCAGATAAGAGATCTCAAATAAAAGTTACTTTTTCTATCTCAGGAAATCTTTTTATTAATAGTCACCGTTCATTAATTTACATTTTAACTATGGGATGTCTGAATGAAAGGTTTTCATAATTCCAAAAATATTTTGGGTACTTCTCATTTGATTCTTCTAGCTCATTCACAGAACACAAAACTGTGTCATAAATTAAGTTCTCATATAAAATTAATTTACAAATAATATGAAATAAAAATATAAACAACTAGTAGAATAGCATGTTTTTTGTGTTTTACCCATCACAATTACATTATCGGAAAACTTTCTATTTTAAAGAAAAAAGGCGAACTGTGCTAAATTTTAGAGTTTTCAATTACGTATTTTCATCTCAACATTAGATTTTATCTTACACTTGAAGAAAAGAGTAATTTAATTTTTGCACCACTATAAGACAAGCAATATGATTAATCTAAGTAAACTCACGAACTGTGAATGAAACATAATTCATCTTTAAAAAAAATAAAGAAGGGGGTTGGATATTTGTGACACCAATCTTACTTAGAACAAGAAATGTCAGTGTTGATGGAATTATTATCTAACAACATCAACATTAATTTCAAACATCTTCAGCGTAAATATTTGTCCGTTGTTTACGTTTATTGAATAGAAAAAGGAAGAGGAAAATGATTTATGATCAAATTGTAAAAATATTGAATGAAGCAATTTTAACGCGAACTTAAAGTAAAAAGTTCATTATTAAAACCAGTTCATATTCAAAGAAAGGTAAGCAGAAATAACCTATAACGATATCATGATTTTATCTTTCCACACCTTTTGCTTATGTATGCACAATCAAGAACAAAAATTTATCAGAATTGCATTATCTTCCACATTGTACCACATTTAATTTAGGAATACCTTAAAATCTTCCGAAACTATCAAATGTAACAAACAAATTAAATTATTTTTTTTTTACTGAAAAGCTAATTTGTCATTAATATTTCATTGAGATCAGCCTATCTCCTTCGAAACATGTAACGCAGATTATCATTAAATCAAAATGGTACAGTCATCTAAGGGGCAAATATCAATTTTTTAGGATGCATTCAAATTTTCCTATGGAAGCAAAATATTTTATTACAATTTTAGACACATGCAAAAGACTTTAATGCTGTAGAGAAACGCGTAATTTTTTTTTTATTCCAAACAATTTTTTTTACAAAAAACTATTTTCTGATTTTAGATTTATTTCACAACTAAGAAATCATTAATCAACATTAACGAACCCTAAGTTTTAGATGTGTGTTTCTCCATTCTCTTTAAAATCAATGGTAAATTTATTTGAAAAACTAACTTAAAAAATAACACCCTCATCGCTTGATCATGGTTCAAAATTTCGAGTCCGATGCCAATAGTGCTCAAGTTAAATCTAAGAGGACTTTAATAAGCAATCAATCCATCAGGAGTGTAGTAAAGACTTTTACCTTCTGTACTGCAAAAATTATTTAACTAGTTTAGAAAATTAATTAGTCGAAACAAGAATGAGTAATTTTTAAACGCGATTCATAATGAATAAAAGTTGAATTTTAAAAGGAGCTGTGTTCAAGTAATGGAAACTGTGCACATATAATTAAAAGTGTTGTAATTCTTTATTACTTCTAGTGATTCGAATTGGAATGGAAAAGTCTCTTGCAAGTTACACTCTCAAAGAAATCCCAGTCTAGTTTTTAAAGATAATTTACAATGTTTCATTCTTGCTTTTGTGTTTAAAAACTCAGATTTTACCTAATTTGTAAGTGGGTAAGTTATCCTCTCCTTTTTTTAAACCTAATTTCATGAAATAGATTTAGTTTATTTCGTTGCATCAAAATGATGCGAATTTAGTACAATAAACGGAATCAATAAATACTCGAAAACGAATGGTTAAAATAACTATAAAAGTCTTGAGTTTTTTAAGAAATTTACCAATTAACAGAAATGTATTTAGAGATTACATGTTTCTTGTATAAATGTATTAAAGATAAGTCAAAATGAAACATGGAATGCTTGTTTTTATAATATATTAGGAAATTTAATACGTGTTTGATAACTTCAAAATTTTTCTACCTCTTTTACAGCACCAAAACGGACTAAGTCATTTAAATATTACACAGTAAGATTTGCATACACATTGCACATTTGTTTCAAGGAGTCTATTAAGCAATATTTTATTTTAATGAGTTGACTCAATTAAGCTCTTCTAAGTGGTCATTACTCATAAACTTGTAAATACCTTAGCGCATTCAAAATTATCATATTCCTCCCAGCTCACACAAACTGATGTTATCGGATGCAATTTCTGCACAGAATGGTGATGTTTCTGGGGAATATTGAGACACTAAAAGAGTGCTGTTCACGGGGGAGGGGGGGAGACGAAAGATTTTCTTAAGTGTCACCTATTGGCCTCTTTTATTAGCGTCGCAGAGCTGTTTTTTTGCAGCTGACCTTCCGCTCGGCAGGTGCGGCCAAACATTCTTTTCCCTTTTTATCTTTTTTTTATTTTACTTTTCGGGAAAGAGCTATGTGCGAGTTGTTTGTGGCGTCGATGGTGATTTGCGGTTTCTTGAGCCCACGCTGAATGCACCATTTTATCTTCTTTTCCTCCGGTCTCAATCAGGCGTGTAGTAATTAAAAGTGATGTGTACATGAACTCGCGTCATGTCGCAGTCTCTAGTTTGCAATGGATGGGGTCTTATTTAGCCTGGAGATGATAGCTTCTAAAAGACGCCTTTTCTTCTTTTGTTAAGTTTGAATACCTGCTACAATAAATTTTGGACTCCTTGGATAAATTTTGGCGAAGGATCGACTTGCATACGCACGCGATTTCTCCACAAATTAACCACAAAAAATTTTTATTTCTAGTGCAGTTTTTCAGTAGATGGATTCCCTTTTTTCATTTAATAGTTCTTGATGAAACTCAATCTCGTTTAATTATCACCTTCAGTTCATGATTATAAAATTAATCACATTTTTTTACAAACTAGGTCAGATCGCTTACTTGAATACCTCACAATACACATAAAAGGAGTAAAATATGAAGAAACTTTTTATCAGAAATTTTTTTCTTCCAATTTTATATTTATTTTTTCAAGCATTTATTTAAAATTCTAACATTTAACTTCCCACTCCGCAACAAGGTATGAAGTGACATGGGACAGAACAATCGACTAGTATTTGTAAAACTTATATAAAAAATGTCTACGGTTGAGGATACGGCGGAAAAAACAAATACAAATGGCCCATCAGTGGTCAAATGGTTCGAATGAAGAAATTGAAAATGACCACCGGTTTGCTAATGGCAGCAACATATTAAGAGATGAGGATTGAAAAGCAAGAAAATGGTAACCTTTGTCCTCCTAATTATTTAAAAGCCACGAAATAGTTACAATAGTTTATAAACGACAAGAGTAATCAGAACTCCTTTCATAGAATTATGACTGTCTTTACTCACATTAAAAACAAGATTCGAGCGCGGAAAGTTTCTTTAGATA
>BMAW01064715.1:963991-993498 GCA_019974015.1 Nephila pilipes | reverse complement strand
TTATTTAGACAGTTGCTTATAATTATTATTAACTTATAATTATTTAGACAGTTGCTATTGAGTAAGTACTTATATTGAAATATTTTTCCGAAAGCATTTGGAACGATGAATGAATGAATTAAATGATATTTTACTCTATTACTTATTTCAATAAAATGAATCCGATAATAAAATATCAAATGCATTAATAAATGCACACTTCAAGAATTTATATCACACAATTTTTTATCAAAAAAAAAAAAAAAAAAGATAGAAATAAAGAAAGGAAAAAAGAAATTAATTAAATTAAATCAAAACATACGGAATCTTATAAAATTTCAATAATAATGTCAGTATTTGCTTTCATGTTTATCATTTAAATACCACTTAAAAGTTAATTTTATTTCATAGTTTCGATCAATCATTTTAATTCAAAAATCAGAGTATTTCATCAGAGTATTTTTAATTGAAATTCCAAAACTTTGAAGTGCTCTTATAATAAATCAACAATATCTCATGGTTTTATCCGAAATTAATTGATTTTAATTTTCAGAAGCCCCCTGAGGTATTTCAAGGTTTCACAGAAATATTACGTCTTCACCTAGAGATAGATTCTTTTTTAAAAAATCATAATTACTTTTTGCTTCCGACTGATCTTTCAGCATTTCCTTTTGCATCACCAATTTCAGAATCGTTTGGTAAAAAAAAAATCAAGGTTAAAACCATTCTGAGTCAGACTACTTTTAGAAAGAATAAATACTTCCTATTAAAATACAACGAAACTTATTCTGGTTGGCGTGTAGACATAATGTGAAATAGTACTGATAGTGAAAGAAAAAAAAATCTTTCTCTTCCCATATCCGACGATCTAATTAGCTATCGGAAAGAGTAAGTAGGCACGTGAGCCCGATCCCACCGACCAATCAGCGGTTAGCGAGGGGCATTACCGTTTAAAAGAAGAGGAGGGATGAATCTCTCTCTGGCAGAGTAGTCCCACCTGGTGACATGTCACTATTCTCTCGGTCTGACATTCACAGGTAGCATCTCCTTCAGGGAGTCTTCCTGCTCTTTCACCAAGTGCTCTTCATATGCACGCCGACTAACACGTGGAGATGGAATTAATTTTTTTTAAAACAGAAGTATCCGATGTGACGATTTTAATTTCAAATTTGTTGGATGAAAATTATCAAGCTTAAAATCATTGTTAATGGTAAAAAAAATATATAATACTTACAAAAGGCATTAGTGTGAGAGAGAGAAGTTGATATTTTTCTGAATCATATTCTTTTGCTTTAATTTCTCTTTATTTGAGGTTAAGTATAAAAAATAATGTTTAGTAAAAAGTAATTTGATAAAAAAAAATTTGCTCAGCATTTTTCAAGCTTTTTTTTTAATAAGATTCAAATATAATGATTCTATTTCCGAATCGACTAAGAGTTAATAAAATGAAATGAGTTTTTTTTTTGTTCTTTCTATTGAAAGAGAAATAAGAATTTCATTCATATTTCATTTAATTCTTCTTGCCTTAAGTTAATAAACCCCCTATTGATTGTAATTATTGTTACTTTTGAAAATGTATTCATTTATTAAAATAAATGTAAAAATTTCTGTACAAAGAAAATGATATGAATACAAATCATGTTTAAGAAACTTTTATTTTTACATGCACTATTCTTTTATCTTACAAAATAGCAAACTCTTTCCGAGATGTATGTGTTCTCGCCTTTCGGCAGTTTATGAATACGTGATGACATAGGATTCTTATATATTTAATAGCGGTTACTTGATAAGATTACAAATGTCCACTGGAAATGCAAGTTGAAAATTTGTCTTCGGTGAGAAAGCAATTAATCAGAGACTTAATATGGACGTTTTTTTCATTAAAGACATGATGAACAGTCTTTTGAGATAACTTAGAGGAAGATGTCTTGAACAATGCTAGACAGCAAGAATTGTTACTTTCGTCGCTTTTGCCTCATCATTTACATGTTCTACATACTACATCCAGATGCTAATTTCAGGTAAGTCATTTTGATATAAAAATAATTTATCGACCAGAAAAAGAACACATTTTTGGAAAAATATATTATTAACAGAAAAGATATTTTTAATCTTAATTTCGTCCATAAAAATGTAGCTGTAAATCTACTTGTACTTGATGAAAATATTTAGTCTAAAAAGAAAAGGTTTAGTCTAAATGGATCGATAAAATATTAGGTGAACAAAAATTCATGACATACGTTCCTTGAAAATCTTATTTTAAAAATAAATTGTGTAAGAGAGATCTCAAGCTATAGGTAAATGGAACACTAATTTTTACGGATATAATAAATGAAATAAAATAAGTTAAAAAAATTTTAGATGAAAAAAAAATGGTTTTTAAAGTATGGAAAATATTTTTTTACATGAAATGAAACATCATACAACTGGGTTTTTTTTTTCTGTTATTATAATTAATAAACAAAAAAAAAAAATTAAGTTTGGTAAAACTTTCTTCATCCTTGAAAAAAAAAATTGTTTTAACGCCACATTCCATTCATACAAAATAAATATTAAACCCTCTAAGAACATTATCTTAAAAAATATAATAAATTATTAATACACGGTTTTAAATGAAACTTAAAAATTAAGAAATATATCACGGGATGCAAAGAAACAATTGGCAGTTAGAAATAGCAGAGTAATCTCAAAATATTCCGAAATATAGACTTCATTTTTCTGTCTCAGGTTTGTTTATATCTGGGGTACTTGCATGACAAAATAACGTGATGTTGTACATTCTATTTTCAAATATGTATTGTTTATGTTCTACTTTTCCAAAGAAAAATACTTTATTTATTCAAAACACGCTTTTTATTATAACATTTAGTCGACTGAAAATATAGGATGTACAATCCACATATATTCTAACTACGCTTTATTATTAATCATTGTTTTAATAATTATTCATTGATCGAAATTAACATACTAGAGTCAAAATCTTAGCTGACAGTTCTCTCTGTTTACAAGCGAAGCACGAGTTTTTATTGTATTCCCATGGGATTTTTATTAATAGTAGTCTTTCTCTTTCTTTTTTTATGCATAATTAAATGTTTCGATCAAATATCTCCTGGAAAACGAAAGAAATAAATAGAAAATATACTAATGGATTAACATTTATGAATTCTGCTTTTTCTTTCTAAAGTTAATTTGATGAAAGTGTTCTTTAAGAACAACGCAATTGAATACGTTCTTCCTAAAATATATCAAGTTTTCGTAAATTACTTAAAAAAAAGCAATCTTTTTTATGTTGTTGTAATTGAGAAATGATTTCCCCCCTTTTCGTTTAAGCTCTTTCGTTGATTTATGAATGATACAGATGGTTTTTTTCTTTCACTTTTTTCCCGAAGCATTTATTTAATGGTTATTAACACACATAGACTTTTTTTTTTTTTTGAAGAATTCTGAAGTTCATCAATCGAGCATAGCATAACAGCATGTAATGAGCGGTTTTCTTCTATAAATTTTAATCATGCTAACATTACATTTTATAAAAGAATTAAAATCACAAACAAAATTTAAGAGAGTAACTTTTATTTTTGAGTTATTGATTTCTGTTTAAATCTATTATCCTAAGTATCATTTGCTTTATTTCTTAAAAATATTGTCTAGTAGTGAGAGCATATATTGAAAGAATTATGGGGAAAAAATAATCAAAAATACATTTTTTCTTATAATTACGTAATGAAATTGCATTTCTTTTGTAAATGATTTGATATTTTTTTTCCATTATTCTTTTGCCCAGAAAACTAATAAACATTAAAATATTTAATGTTTAAGATAATTTTTAAATTAAAAAATGCTGTTACTTTTTAGAACGAAAGTTATAAAGTGTGAGAAAAAGAAATTATAATTTCAGATGATTTTAACTTTTTAGAAAAATTTTCATTTTCAATATATTTATTGTAATTATAATTATAGAATTACAAAATTACCTTTTCTTTATCAAGCGCTGGGCATTTCAATAATTACAGCAAAAAATGAAGTTGTAACCAGGAAATAATGAATTAAGATAATATTGCATGATTATCTCAATTAACTACAATGATTAAGATCTGTGATTCTAAATCTGAGCCCGCCCTCTATAGACGGCATGGAGACATTGAACAAATATTCTTTTCTGTATAATATTAAAGTATTCCATAAAATAAATATTGGGTCCCCGGAATATCATTAGAAGAAGAAAGCGATTTAAACTGAAAAAAGAAATGATTTTTAAATATTAAAAGATCAAAAAACGTAAATTTAAAATAAGTAATTAAAACTATAGTTAAATTTTTAGAATTAAACATTATTAAATTTATGAATTGAATTTTTCGTTTGAATGGGAGAAACGAAACGTCTAAAAATGTGTTATTCTGCATATTATATGAGTTATATTTAAAAATTTACTTTATAGTATCAGTGCATTAATGTTCACATTATATATTGAATAATAATGATATGCAGACAAAAAAAAAGTAGTTATTGTATTCATGCTCTATGAGTGAGGATAATTAGTAAGTACAATCAAAGAAATTTTTTGATGATTCAGAACAGTTATTTATCATTTTTGTTATTCTATAAATAATTTTTATTCGGTATTAAAAATATTAAAATGTTTTAAAAACTTCATGCAGGTTTTTATGACATGAAAAAAGTTGCATGCACACACACACATTTTAATTAATATTCATATATATATATAATTTCTTCCTTTTGTATTCAGAAATGAAACTTCCTTTTTGTAAATAAAGTAAGTTGTGTGAGTCGCAGTCAATTTTTGTGAAAGGCTACTATGTACTACTTAATTGCGAATTCTGCTTGATATTGTCGGTTTTATCCTACGACGTTACATGAATTCAAAAAGTTATTTCATTCATTATTACACGATGATAAGGGATAAACTCATTCACACGAAGGTTGAAATTCACAAAGAAGAATCAGAGTAAAAAAAAAGAAAGAGAAAGAAAGAAAGAAAGAGGCATAAAGCTTTTTCACGACAGGAATACTAATCATTTTAGATTGCATCTACAATTAATTCATTTCCCAAGTTATTTCATAAATAAAAAAAGTGAGTCATAATACGAAGCATTTGAGATCTATGACAAATTTCATGCTATGTGATTCATTTTAAACGTCTTATTTCATCTCAATAAATATCACTAGTGACATACAATGAATGCGAAAGATTCAGTCATGTCTCGAAATCATTCATTTCTAAATTTTTCGATTCGAAAGAATGTAAAGGGAGGAAATTATACCAACCATCACTTCATATATCTATGAACTTTTGATTATTTTCTGAATCCTTCTTCAGTTTATTGAACAGATCCTTATTCAGTTTATTCTTTAGTTTATTACAGATAACATTCAAAATGTTATCTGTATGAGTAATTTATTCAGAAAATATCAAAATAATTTTATTCAAAATATCAATTTTTTAAAATTTTATTTATGTCATCATCATTTTTAAATATACTCAAAAACAAAAACCTAGATTCGTATATTAGGTCTTTAACTCAACGTGTGAATTAAAAATTGTAAGTTTTACTGCTACTACTATCATACATTTTTATACATGCAAAGTGGGATGAAATTTAAAATGCTAACGAAAAATATTCCTTAAATTGCGAAAGAGTTATAGTAATACAAATAATTATTCTTTTTTTGCTGCGAAATATTTGTAATTAAAATAAGGTTCCCACTCAAAACTAGAAAAGAAGTTCCAGGACTTTTCCTGAACGTTTTGATTAGTCCTTTTAACCGATCTCTGCTGTATCGATTATTTCGTTTAACCAGCGTTCAGTTATTTCTACCATATTTACTGTGACGAATTTGTCTCTAATTCCTCACCCCCTTCTTCTTTTTATTTGTTAAATGTACTAAGATGAGTTGTGGGCGCATTATTTGAGGTCGCTGTTACTGTTTTGCGAGAGCAAATGGTGTGGAAAATAGGATTATTTCTTTACAATTCTTGTTTGAATGTGAGAAAGAGTTTCGTTTGCAAAATGATAGGAATATTAGATGTGCATATGATAATGCTGAAACAAAAATTGAATACTCCAGAACTCTTTTTCTGATTCTCAATTTAAGATATGCATATCCCTTAGAGCAAGAGAAATATTTCTACGGAAAAGCGCAATAAAGTAAAAAGAAATTCTATGAATATATTCACAATAAAAAATCTGCCTTCTTGGCTATTATCCGTAAGTCGCACTGATTTTGGATCATCTTAAACTATTAATAATAATCATAGCGTACAAGTGACCTCACACCATAGTTAAGTGGGATATTTAGAAAAATAATTTTAGAATCACTGATAGAAAGCAAGTTAACAATTGCTTTTTTTCTGTTGAAAATTTTAGTTTTACAATAAATATATGTATTTATGTATTAGAGTTTCGGTGATTTTTTTCCTACTTAAGTGAAGTTATTTTTAATGCATTTTACTAAATTCGTCTAAAACCGGTCGTTGCAATATATGAATAATAATGATAATCTTTTTTCTGGCTTAGAAGATATTTTCTGTTATCATAAATAGAGGAGAGATGAATATAATAATAAAATATCTATTTTTTTTTTAAAAAAAGAAAAAGATTTGAAGTACTACAAGTTTCTTAACTTTTCTTGAAAAAAAAAATTCTAGATTTATATCGAATTTGAGATAAATTTTGAAAAATCATGATAATAAAATAATGTATTAATATTAATAATTAAAACATTTGGTTTTGTATAAATTCTTCTTTTTGCTCCTCTTTTAATGATTTTTTTGTTTCATTTTGTAACCAAATATATATATATATATATATATATATATATATATATATATATATATATCACAACATTCTATATAAAGAAATTTTACCTATTATTAAGCAATTGCTAAGCATCTCTAAAAGAAATAAATGGTACAAATTGCTCTCTAAATAACTTAATTTACATTGCTAATGCTGTAGACTGAAAATTGCACAGAAATGAATTGCTTCAAAATGTCATAAATTTTACATCTTAATCTCTAATTTGATTGTGTTATAATAAGTAATTTTCAAATAATTATATCGGAACTGGTCTGTGAAATGTTATTAAAATAAAGTTAATATAGTATAATTACTTTATATATAATAATATAAGAAATTAAATCATGTAAAAAACGAATCAATTGATAAAATAAACAAGTATATTTAAATTGCGCATAACGACGATCATTATATTAATTATAGTTATTTAATAAGTTGCATCCTTCCAATAAGTTGTTAATTTTCCGGCAACGTCCCTATACTTAGGTGTGATTTTCAATCAAAAGAAATATGCCATTAACAATCATTATAATACATATATATTACGTCAGCCAACATTTTTTGTGGCTTTAGACCTTTTGAAATTAATCTCCAACAGTTTTAATATTCTGACATGGTCGTAAATGAAACGGAAATAACCTCCTTATATATTAAGCTTTAATTATTAATATTAATTAAAGCATACTTTTTGGCTCTTATACTCACGTTGAAATATTTTCCAATTGAATTTTTTTAACCTCAGCATATGCCTTTCTATTTAAAACAAACATAAAAAATTCTATTTAAAAGAAAGCGATTTTTTTTGATAAAGAAAAAGAATAAAGGTGGAATCTAATGTGTTGGAAGACATAATCTACTTTTTGACGCCTTAGTTTTCAGAACTTAAATCTTTTAGTTCATTGTTTTTAAGCTCATTTTAAATCATGCTTTTAAAAAAAAAAGGAAATCACTTAATTTTGAAAAGATGTGCGGAGTAGCTGTAAAAAATATTCTTTCGAAGAACAACTGCTTAGTGAGAAAAAGAATGAGTAATTACGTAACTTTTAAATTACTAATAAATTCTGGTAACTTTTCTTAAAAACAAGACATAAAATCAAATATTATTTCAAAAACTAAACCTTTAGTTACTTTAAATCAATAATTATGATAACTATTTTTTTTCTCATGTCTTTGTTATCTTTACTTATAAATAGATATGATTTCGAAAGCTTTTTTTTTCTTTACCAGAATTAGTTAAAAAATTGTGGTTTCATTTATTCAGAAAATCAACCCCCCTAGTCTTCAGGTGATTGTTAATTCTCTTGAACAAGTCTTTGTACGATATGTACACAATTATCTAGATGAAAAATATTATGACTGAAAATTACGATATTCATAAATGAAATCGAATTAAACCAGTTCGTTTTGAATCATATTTATGCCAATTCGTTTCTATTAAGTAAATGTTTGAGACAAAAACAACTACTCTTTTTAAATGTTACAGCATGAATTTTCATTAATAAACCAATTTTTTCCCGTATTATTCAAACCAATAATTTTTTTTAAAAAATTATAAACGAATATTATATTTTATAGTAAGCGGTTGTTAAAGTTTGAAAGCAAAGCGGATAAGTTCGGTTGAATGTCTTTATATCCTTTAATATTCATTTGAAGAACAAATAAAATTTACATTGTAATTTTAAAATTTTCTTTGAAGTAAAAGTTTGGGATACTCAAACTTTTTTTTTTTTTTTTTTAACTTTCTGCATTTTAAGGTTTTGAATTACTTCTTGGTATCGAAAGTATGATCTTAAAAAAGCTTCGTGACATTTTAAAAGGGGGATAACAAAATTTTTAAAATCTATTTTTACAAGCAGTGCGGACAGATCGTAGCGCAATAAACACATGTTAGTACTAGCCCACCCGTGAAGTAGACGAAGAAAATATACGTAGAAACATTCTACTCCTTCCCTCCTCTTCCCCTATATTCCGTCTGCGTTTTTTTCCCTCCCTTGTATTTTTTGTTATTTTCTTTTTTCACCGTGTTTTTGTTTCTTTGATGCTTTTCGGACTGAGATCGTAAAAGTCAGGTGAAATAAGTTACGGGCTTAGGGCATGAAAACGAGTCGAGAATGGATACAGAGTTAAAAGGCGCAATTTTCCCTCAGCGATTGGCTCGAGTTCTGTTTGCTGTGTGAGAACTCATTGTGATTTCGAGCAAAGAAATTTTTAAGCTGGATTAATTGCTTTTTTTTATTTCGCTTTTGTATATCTCGTTATTTTTCAGTCTTTCTTGCTCATAGTCTACAATAGTATTTTTCATAAAAGCGGATTACAGTGAAAAATGAGATAACGGTTATTTATTTATTTCAACATATGCTGATTATTAGTTTTAAAATATAATTTTTAATTTTAAAAATAATTTTATGTAGTATCAAAAAAGAATCGAGTTTATATGCTAAAGGCCTACTTTTGGAAGCATATTCAGTTCTTCCGCTAAAATTGTCTGTTTTGTTGAGATCTGTTTACTAAAAATTTGTGTTTGGCTCTTTTCCTTCCCGAAAACCTCTTGAAGAATTCTATTCTAAAAAGCAAAAACAGTAGAATCTCATGAAGTCGGACCCTTTTAACTCAAATCTTTCGCGATTCAATTTACATGAAGAATTAAAAAAAAAATAGTAAATTGAGAAGTTATTGCATATATTGGCTTCATTCCCGTATTTTGAAAAATTTTCTTTTCTTGAAATCTTCTAATAGCAGTGAATATATGAAAGAAAGGGGAGGAGGCGGGGGGGGGGGGGCTTTATAAATATTCTTTGAAAAATCAACAAAATTTTAATTTCATCACTTATCACCAGTGACAAATGGCACTCGGATCTACAATGGAAAATGCAATAAAACAACTTTAAACGCACTTCTATTGTTCACAAAGTAGACGTCCTTATCTTCTGTTATGATTCAAATTTGATTTCTTCAGTATAAAGATGATTTTCTGCACATATGTTTTGTTTTATTATATTTTTTCTCATTCTTCATTTATATCGGATTTTCGATAACTCGGCCAGGCATTGGTACCAGTTAATTTGACTTAACAAGGTTTTATATTGTTCTTCCAGTCATATTTCACTTGAGAATCGTGTACAAAAAAAAGCGATCTCACAACTATATGAAAAATCTGTTTATTAAGACACTATTTTTCGATGATATTTTAGATTCGTATTAACGTATAAATTAAAATATTAATTCTTAATTTTAATATGAATTTCATTAATCAAAAACTCTTTGTGAATATTTTGAAATCAAAACCTCTTTTACGCTAGTACAGAGTTTTAACATGTCCTTAGATATTTTATTGAAATCGGTCTATGCAATAATTTATGTCTTTCCAAAAAAAAAGTATATTCATTCTTGCTTAAGTTCATGCATGTATATTACTTAACTTCTTTAATATGACTACTATCAATAGCCTGAGATATTTCTCAGGCTATTGATAGTAATTTGGATATTCCAATAATAATCTGATATTTGAAATAACTCTTCCAAAAATTGATATAAGCGAAACTTTTTAAAAGATTTTTCCTGAAATACTACCTACTAAAATCACACTCTTTGTGTGTGTGTTCTCTTTTAAGATCTACACATTATTTCCAAAGTACTGATAGTTTTTCTTATTCCTATGAGCAATAAATAGAAGTCGAATGTGTGCGAAGTCAAAGGCATAAAAAGTCTACTTCATTCGATGAAAATCTTACACACTCTAACGTTACTTTGAAGAGTCACTTTTTTTTTTATTTGTTTGTCCGAAGTAACGTTACTTTTGAACGTTACTTCGGACAAACAAATGGTTGTCCGAAGGTACTAAGTCTGGACATTTAGGAGGATATCAGAGTGTTGTTTAATGAAATTTTTCTAATTTTTCTTGCGTCACTGTTGCGGAAACATTCATTTCGGGGCTCTTAACCCTTTCGGGCTTTTATCACCGATCACCTGGAACATAGGGCTTATTGTGGAACAGACCTTTGGTTCTGCTCTCGTCCAGGAGTGAATTAAAAGTCTTAAAATAGGGGAGTTACTTTAGAGCTATACGAGCAATAACCGAATTTAATTATTATAGATACTTGAAATTAGGAATTTAAAGAGAATTATGAAAACATTTTTAAAAAGAATATTTTTAAAAGCCGAAGCCACCAGCTGTGTAGGGTATAGCATTGTCTTAAAGAAGCAGAACTTTCTGGATCTCTGTGAAATGTCTTTTGGACCGATATACTGCTTCAACTTTCTCCAAAAATTCACCGTAGTTGCTTTAATTGTACGCCGGTCGAAGAAAGTTGATGTACACAATATCCTGTTAATCCCAAAAAACAGTAATGAGAGTTTTTCCAAAGTTTTTGTGAGAGTTTTTGTTTTTAGTGATGCAGTTTTACTTTTTGTACAGTCTTTCACATTGGACTGGGTAGCTTTAGTTGCTATGGGGGGTGCAACTAAATAAATGAACATATGAATAATGAAACGTAGCCAAATGTTTATTTAAACTTTAAACAACTCATCATAGTTATCATGACAAAATATTTAAAAATCAAAAAAGTCTCTCTCTTGTTTATATTCGATTCATATTCAAAAATTCCTTGAATATTGACTGGAAACATACTTGAAGATAAAACGTTAAAAATGAAACATACATCCCCCCCCTTTTAAAATGTTTTTACTTTTTATATTACTGAAAAATACAAACCACTTAACACATTCTATACATTTAAATAATAGTTTGCTTTTGAAATTTCAAGTACTCTCATAATAATACATAGTCAATGAATACTCAATTAAAATTTAAAATGAAGTTTATTTAACAACAATTCTATTAACAATAAAAGTTATTGTTTATGTGTTCAATAACATATCGTGGCAAAATTATTAAATTCATTCAAATTCACTACCGTATCTTGACTATTTTACTAGATCCTTTTTTAAAACAATGTATATGCTTATATATATATATATATATATATATATATATATATATATATATGTATAGGCACATTATCCTTAATTTAATATTAATAATAACTGGAATATTTATTTTATTTTAATATCTCACTTTTCCAGTTCTCTATGGCAACATTTAGTTTCGTTTTTATCTTATATATAATTAAGTAAAAAGCGGTTTTTTTTTTAAAATTTAGTACAGTACTACCTTTTGTAAGAGACACCTCTATTTAAGGGAAAATTCTGTTGGTCCCAGTATCTTAGGGGAAAAAAATAGTATATGTATTTACCTCTTATTAAGGGACACTTTTATTTAAGGGACAAAATGTGAAAGGTCCGGTGTGTGTCCTTTCTTGGGGGGGGGGGGACTACGGAATTTTTTTTCTTTATTCACGTTTAAATAAAAAAGAGAGAAGGATGAAATTAAAAAGAATTTTAATGTTTAATTATATGGAACAAATTTCTCCAATTTTCTTAAAAGACCTTTTTATCTTTATATTTTCATAGTGTATGAAACATCGTATTAATAATGTTTTAGCGAATGACAGATGAACGCAAATGAAATGTCAAACATTTCAACAGAAGCAGAAATTTTCAGTTTAGAGATTTTCAGATTTGTTAGATGACTTATAATTATGACAAGAAAATTGCTTTTCTGAAACTCTTTTTACAATAGTTAAGTAATATGTATACTTTATTTGGCACAATATTTTGGTTTTCGATATTTTAAAGAAAGCATGCCTCCTATGGAAAAAAAAAAATGTTGTAATGTTCTATAAATTATTGAAATAGTACAAATACACTTGTTACGATACAGCATATATTTTTGATAATAAGTACATTCTCTTGGTAATACATAATCATAAAAAGTCTGCATCAAAAAAAGCATTTGCTGCGTTAGATTTATTTATTCTCAATTACTGGTAGATTCATACCGTTTTAATTAGTCTAATTTTTTAAACAAAATATTTTGGAAAGATATTATCTATCAAAATATTTTGTCACTATTTCATTCAGTTTGTCCAGCAAAAACGTGATGGTTGATCTCACCGGTTGAAAGATTTGTGAAGATAAATTTCAGAATTATAGTAGGTACAAAATAGAAGTTTCTGGTGGTTTAGGAAGCTTATAACCATCTATGATATCAATCTTTTTTTTTTTTAAATGAAATCCACTGTTGGTATTAATTTGAAATACTCGTGTGAATTTCTTAGGTTTATGTTGAAGTCACGAATTTTCTATTTTTTTTTCCATAAATATCCTTTTTATTCCCGCTCTTTCAATTTGCTATATAACTGCTCTTTTGATACAGTTTGCCGATCTTTTACCTGAACTTTAGATATGCATTACCGATTAACTATTAATTAGTTCGTAATATGGTTATAATAAATAAGATATTGCAGAAAATTTTAAAAATTATCTGTCAAATTTTTCTCTGATTCTCCCTTTAAAAGTAAAATTTTACACTTTCTTCTAAATATTAGATTAATCAAAAACCAAGCTAAAATTATGATTGCAATGGATATTAGTATTTGTGATGTAAATTATTTTTTTTGTATCTTTTAAAACAATAATTGATCCTCGCGTGTTTTTAATTTATTTTACTTCGAAATAATAATCTACGATATATATATATATATATGAAACGGAGTACAATAATGTAAATTAAATAGTTGTTGAGTGAAACCATTTAACAACCTCATTTGTGTGTGTACCGCGTTGTAATAATCAATTCATCATATGAATTTTGCGTTGTTTAATATTCCAGATATAAATGTCCCAAAGCAACACAGAAATTTTTCTTGTTGCTTATTTTTACATAGGAAAATTCGAAGGCTACAGATATTTGTTGGATTATTATTTCTTTTTTTTTTTTTCAGTCTCACTGCTTTCAAAATGGCGTCATGGTGTAAAATAATTGTTGTCAAATTAATCAACTTCCAAAAACCTGGCTCTTACACTATAATTGTAGGCTTTGTAGTGCGAAGACGACCGCCTCCTCAGCGCCATTACTGTCCTGACCTCAAATTTTCTTTCGTTTTGATGGATATTATTACACAGCGGCTTTCTTCCCTTCCCCCTTCTTACAATTTCGGATAGTATTTCTTCCTCATATCAAGACAGTAATCCTTACCTCTCTCCTCCGTTTTTTTTTTATTATAAAGAAACTAACAAACGGTGGGTTGGTCATGTAAACAGAAAAAGAAAGGGAAGAACGCATTGACCGGTATGCTAAAAATTGCATTTATGATAGAATTATTTTTCTTATACTTATTTTATAATATTTTTTTCAAATATTTGGTTTTTATTTCCTCAAAAATTTAACTTGAGGGTAAAAATTATATTTTGATAACGGTACTACAATCAACATTAAGAAAGAACTAGAAGGGACGACTTTGTTGAATTCTGGCTTCTGTATTAAATCGGATAATGAAAAATTTGATGAAACTAATAATTTTTTCGTTTACCTCATACAGGGAAAAAAACCCGAATATTTTGTTTTGCATTTTATTTATATATTTGTTTATATTATATCTCTAATTTGTTATACCTCGAAGATGAAATTTACGATATGAAAAAAAAAATTATTTTTTGGATCATTATTTCTCTAATATAATATGTTCTTTTTACTTTTGTGTAAATCGGTAGTAAATTCCTTTTGAAGTACCCAATATTATTGCACTTTTTCTTTATTTCACGCTTCTGTTTTTACATCAGTTACATTATTTACGTAAGTTGATCTGCAGGACCTTCTCATAATAGTAGACTAATATAATGTTGTTTAATACGAAGTCACCAATTTTCGGAATTTGCTTGCTTAAAACTAATTGTTCTTTAATAAATCGCTAATTGAAATGTTCTAATAAAACTGAATGAATGAAGTTTAAATGATACAAAAGATTAAAACATCTTAATCATTTAATCCACTTTGTATCGTAACAAGTAGATATATCAAAGAATGAGTTTAATATTTGATATTAATTTAACTCACTGCATTTTTATTTGCTCACAGTTAGTGACACAGTGGTACAAATGTGTGACTCCAAAATATATGAAATTTGATAAAATAGTTCAAGTTATATTTGTGTAATCTAATTCAGATTTAAACTGTAGTCTTTTAATTTCCGTTACGTTATTGATTAGATGATTCTCTAAAGCGACTTTTATGAATTGCAATTCTGGGAAAGTATTTGTTAATTATCCACGAAACTGAATTATTTTTAAATAAAATAGAACGACTTGCTGTGTCATTCAATGAACATTTCTCCATTTCTGTTTATCTTTTTTTTTTTTTACCAGTTTCTTTTTAATTACCAAATGCGTTCAGAAAATTTGTGATTTGATTATTTTAGAAATGCTACGTAGAGACGTGCATTCACGCCGTAGTTTTCCATTAATGTTTCTCACGAAATTCTAATGAACTAGGCATCGATTCCATAAATTCAGTGTAAAGATTGAAAAATTATGCACATAATTGCATTATTCAGAAAATATAAAATTTCATTATAAGTTTGAAAAATGTTATTGCGATTACACGTGTTTTTCATTTTAATTCGAATTGATTATTAGTTTTTATGGTGGCTTATTTGACTTATGGATTGGGTACAAATTCTAAAAAATCCTAGATTCTAGAGATGAATAGTCATTAATTAAGTATTTCTCAATTCCCTAGTATTCACCGTCTGATAATTAATGATCGTAATTGAGCTAAGTAATTAACTTTTTTTTTATTACTGTGACTTTTACTTTAAAGTTATTTTACATATAAACGTGTAGTTATGAATATAGTTTTCTTCGTAAATATAAGTATATGCTTCAATTAATTAAGATTCAACTCTTTTGTAAGTAATTTTAAAAGAGTTCTCAATGCATGCTTTTGCACACCTGTACATGCTCATTTTTTTTAAAAAAATCTTTAATTGTAATTTCATTATTTATTTGAAAAAGAAAACACTTATTATGAAAGACAAATGCATTTTAATTTTGAAAGCTGTAATTATTTTAAAATAAGGAAGTATAAATTAGAATATTGTAAATTATAGAGCATGATCAGTGTAATTGATGGCATTGTATAAAAGTTACACAGAATACTAATTCATGGTTACTCATCTTAAATATATTTTAATATTCCACAACAGTTACAGTAAAAAACTAATACACTGTCCAGGATCTCTGAAATATGAGATAAGGTCTGAACTTTGGTAGTTTATTAGCTTATTTTTCCTTATTGTTTCTCCAAAGCCTGAGGTAAAAAAATCACTTTCCTGTAAAGGGAAGCTAACCTGATATGTACTTGGAGAAAAATTTCTTCCCCATATAAAATTTCTCATAATTTTTTTTAAGAAAATATATCTTCAAAACTTTATTAAATACTTTTTTTAAAAAAAAAGAAACCCTAACTGCCGTCTTACATTAAAAAAAGGAAATAAATTCTATTCACGAATCAACGTGAGTGTTTGGTTTGATTATATATTTATATAATGAATCACGAATATGAATTATTTTATTCATAACTGAAGACATTCTTCATGGTTTACTGTATGGCCTGCAAAAACATTGTTGCAATTAATTAACTTTGTTAAAAGGATGCAAGTATAATGATAAGATGAATCGATAGTATTAAATATATATTAAAAGAAGTTAGCATACAGCTGCTTTCGTGTTTATATAGATTGTTAAATAAAAAAAATGACCATAATGACATCTCTAAATAGTATTACAAATTGTGTTTATCCCAAATATTTTTTTAAAAAAATGTTAAATTCTTTTTTTGATCAAGGATAAAATTATAAACTAATAAATAATTATATTTTAAATTAAGTGCTGTACTAAATTTAGTTTTATCTTCAAGTATGGATGAAATTCTTTAATACACTAGTTTTTCAAGTACACGCGCACAAAAATTGAATTGCATTTTTATGCGTCATACTGCAAGAAACGGATAAATAAATCAAATACTACTATGTTTTGAACTGACTCAGATTCACATATTAATTTTTACGAAGGTGGTTCAAAAAGTATCTGCATTTGAAGACAGGTGACATCATGAAGGTAAATTGTTGTTAAAATTGGGTGCTACCATCTGTTAAATATAGTTAAAACAAATTTGACGTTGACTCATAAGTTAGTTTTGAATTGGTTATCATTTTCTGCTAAATCACAAAATAATTTTCGTTGGTACAAGCACCATCTGGAGGAATTTGTAAGGTCTTATTGAATGACCCTCGTATTCTTTACATTTTCAATGTTGTTTTCCACGTTTCCTGTTTAACACACATTTTAAAATAATCTTTTAGAAATTTAAAAAGCAAAATATCAAGCTAACGACAAAAGATATTAATTCTGACTGTAAACTTTTATTTATATTTTTGATATTTTTAAATAGCCGAATTTTATCACTATATTTAAATATATTTATTTAGAATTAGATAATTCTGGGCTCACAGCGCACTGCTCTAAGTGAATTCTCATAGCGTTCATAGGCATGCATTCATTTTATCTTCGTTTTTCTTACTAGGATTATCAAAGTAAAGCATATACTTTATGGGGAAATTAAAAATGCTTATAATTTATTTTTTTAAAAAAGGGTTATGAATTTTTTGAATTAAGTCAAAAACCGTTTTTTGAATCCGTCAGTATCTTCATGACGGTTTAAATGGATTTATAGCTATTATTAATTAATAATTTTTGTATTAACATAATTAAGAAGCACAATATTTGCAATCGAAATTAATAGCCCTCTCGTGGCTTCTGAGCGCGACGTTATTAAACAACCAATCTATCGCATTCGTTCACCTTTTCAATGATTTGAGATTTTCAAAAACGAAATAACTTTAACCGTAAAATGAATTTATTCTACTATACAAATTTTTTCTAATTCGACTCCTTAACATTGTTATATAAGGTTATTTTTCAATGATTATTTTGTTACATAAAGTTTTTAATATATATTACATATCTAAAGAAAAGACAAATTTTTGTGTGTGTATACTTTAAAGTGTTGCAAACGAAAAGCAAAATATTTTCAGTTTAGGAGGAGAAATGTTACATTTCTAATTACTATATTTATTTTAAAGAAATTGATAACTGTTCATCAGGAAAACGTTTTCTGTTACAACGTTTTGAATGCAGTTAAAAACAAATGAATTTATATTAAACTTCCTCGATGTCTCGTTAATTTTTTTTTTTTTTTTTTTAAGAATGAAATTTAGCAAATTGTAATAAAGCCTGGTTTGATCTTTTTTAGATATTTATTTTGCAAATTGTAATAAAGCTCTGTTTGATTTTCTCTTTTTCAGACGCTTATTGTTTTCACAACCTCGAACAAAAGGGGTATATGACACTAATCTTACTTGATATTCTTTGGAGTGAAATACATTGAAAAAAATGTCTTGATGCTGTTTTGATAAAATTACGAAAATTAAAATAAGTTTTTTACTAAACTAAAAATTATTCACCCTGAAGAGGGGGAGGTAAAGTAACGTAATACACCTCCCTAGAGCATCCCAAATGAGCTCAATCGGGTTCAAACTCGGAGACCACAATGGCCAATCTTTACGTACAGAAATCTTCTCAAGGAGGTAATTCTTCACCTATCGAGTTGTATATGATCTAGAATTATCATCTTTCACGAGGAAGTGTCAGTTACTGCATCTGTGCTATGATGAGAAATTGAATCAAGAATATCTTTTCTATATAGTCGAGCATTAACGGGCCTATATATAGGTCAGTGTGACCATCCAAAGACATACTTTCCCACACATATGCAATGGACCCATCAAATCTACCTCTTAATGGGTTCTTGGATCAACCATACCAACAATATACATCATTTTCTAAATAAAATTTGGAAAGGAAAGACTGGATTCATATCTAGAAAATGACGATCTTGAAAGTCCCCCCCCCCATCAGTTTTTACTTGCAGAGAATCTTAAAACCTGTTTTCGGTAGCATTTCCAATGACTTTAAATTACAACCACTCTATTAATTTGTATATTATATATTCAATATTGCTTTTTTCGTATATTGCACAATTTGTAAGAAAATGTACGGTCAAATCACACTTTTAAAAAAATTTTCCTCCTTTTTTGGAAATTTTATATGTGTGCGTGTGTGTATACACACACATATATATACATACATACATACAATAGTACCTCTTGTTGTAAGGGTCACCTCTATTTAAGGGACAATTTTGTTGATCCCTGTCTCTTTGAATAGTATATGTGTTTACCTCTTATTACGGGACAAAATGTCTGAACCGTTAGGTGTCCCTTATTGGGAGGTACAATTGTATGTGTGTAAATTTTTTAAAATTATCTATTACTTTTCCTATGTGTCATTAAAATATATTCATTTCTTTTCACCTGATTGGATATATGGAAATATTTTCATCTTTGGGAAGTTATTTATTCACCAGTTACTTTCATATTATTAAATTTTGTCTTCCCTCATTTATTATATACCCATAAAGTTTAAATCGTAGCAATATTGTAAAGTCTTTCCTAAACATTTGCTTGGATATAAATACAATTCTGTAATTAATGGGGGTTTTGTTTAGAGATATTACAACTTTATCTTAATCATCCAAATGATAGGAAAGCAAATTCAAAAGTATGTTTTCATATATGAAATGATGAAACTCAAATTCAGATGTTATTTTTGGTTGAATCTCGAAATGGTTATTACCCGTTTTTTACCTGCCTCTCATATATGTTAGTAATTGAAAAGGCATCCGCATTTCTCACGACAAATCTTTTGTTAAATAAAAATCAATTAAATGATATAAATCTGTCGATGTATCTTAAGAAATAGGCCACTCTTTCAATTATAAGTATTTCTAATAATAAAAAAAATGTGCTCATTGCAATTGCCCTCAAATGACCCGAAGCGCCGACAACGATAGACTTGTAAAAAACCCTACCTCGTGCAACACCGGTAGTGGTATAATTATAGGCCTATAAGTGACCCCTCGAACCATCAAAGTGATTAGGGGAGGAATAGAGATCATTTGCCGACCGCTAATAATTGTTATTAGAAAGATATGCTTCTTTAGGAGAATACAGCTAGTATATGCGCCGCTGCTTTTAAAAAATGATAGTTCTCTTCGAAGATGATTCTAACGTTAGAAAGGGAATTCTATTTATGAAGACTGGTTACCGTTTGTTGTTTTTTCCTTTAAGAGTCAACTAAGACAGTTTCTGTACTACTATAATAATAGATGCAGTGGTTATGAATGTGTTTTAAGTTATATAAGTGGCATTCCGAAGAAGTTTACCGTCAGGAAAAGAGAATTTCGGGACTCTTTATCTGTAATTTACTTTTAAAACTTCGTTGTTTCTAAATAAGTAGTATTTTTAATAATTTCTCCGCTATTAACTTTGTTTGTGTATTTTTGAAGTTATTTGTGTACTTATTGTTTTTCTCTCTCTCTAGTATATTATGAAATAATAATAATATTCTCGTGAAATGCTTTTTTCATGAAGCGGATTATATTTTTCACTTCTTATAAATGAAAATATAACTTTTCTTTTTACTTGCCGTGTTGAATTTTGATTTCTTTGGAGATATTTTCTTCTCAAAGTACACACACGCACACACATAAATATTTCAGTAATATAACAGAATAATGGGAATATCTCATTAAATTAACGAAAAAAGCAGTAATAAAAACACGAGAAAATTTTTTTAAATTACAAGGAAGATATACTAATAATTTTTTTGAACTATAGGAAATTTATAAGAAAATTAAAAATTTTAATTGCAAAAACCTAGAACAAGAGAAAAAGAAAAAAAAAAAAAAAAAAATACTCACCAAAACCAATTATAAAAGAGATCAAATATTTGAAAGAATATTACATAAATATAAATAGAACGAAGGTTAAATTCACAACATAAATAAGTGCAAATCATGGCATGAAAAACAATGAAAACAAAGGAGAGGAAAACTATACAGAAAACGAAATATAACATATAAATTCTAAATCTGACTTATGACAGTTTAGCTGGTTAATCATGTTTTACAGGGCCAACAATCTCAACAGGAAAAAGTTTAAAACAATATGAAAAACTTCATAAATTAAAATAAATAAATAAATAAATAAAACGATATAAAATTCACATTGTAATCGAAGAAATCAAGTAAAAAATATTTATAGACAAAGATATATATATAATACCTGCAATCAATAAATACAGAAAAAGTCTAGAACAAGAGAGAATTAATCAACCATATTAAAAAAAAACTGAAAAACTTACATGAGGCAAGATATATAGCAACAAAACGCATATATCTGAAGCTTACGAATCAAGATTTCCCCGCGCAAGCTAATAACAGAAACATAGCAATGTCTTCTATCAGAGAGAAAGAGTACTTATGCAGAAGAGTTTTAAAGACACAAAAAAGCAATAAAAAAAGTGAAAGCGAAATGAAAGGAATTTTTAAAAAATTTAAAAAGAGAAACAAAATTTAAAAATTAAAATTTTTAAATAATTTTTTAAAAACAAGTTTTGAAAAAGAAAAAAAAAACATTAAACTCTTTGTAACTAAAAATTCCAAGGAAATTCTACTTGCAAACAAAATTTTAAAACTTATTCGGGTTTATGTAAATATCCTGTATTTTAGTTATAAGTCTAATACGAGTATAACATAAGGTTTGAAAGGTAATAAATTTAAATATTCTGGATAAAATGATAAGATCCGTTTCACTTTATTCTTATTATCAATTCCAAAGAATATAACAGCATCAATATATCTAAACGTTCTAAAACTATTATAAGCCAAAAAATTATCCTCCTTAAATGTAAATAAATATTTGCTTAACAATTACTTATAGACTCACTTTGTGGTACATTTTAACCTGTTTAAAAACCTTATTATTAAAAAATATAAAATTTTCTTTTAAGACTAACATAATTAAGTAATTAAATTTTTCACATTCACTAACCTTATTAATATTAAATTTCTTATAAATCTATTTTAGAACTTTAATAAGATCCTTTATGTGAATAGAATAATAAAGATCTATAAAATCACAGCTATAAATAACATAATCTGTTTATTTTTAATATATTTGACAATATCAGCCTCATTTTTAATAATAGCATTACTCACCAACTTGTATATAATATTTTGTGATCTTTAAACCCGTAAATGTAATATATGTTTTCAAGCCAATAATTACTGTTCTAAATTTAATAGGATTTTTATGAAATTTTAGTATTAAAAAGATTTGACGTAATTTAACATTATTAATACCAACACACACACTTTACGTATTTCTTACGTATGTCCTTTAAATTTTACGGTCATTTCTTAATGAAATAGTTAAAATTTTTGGGATATTTCCTAGTATATTGTTTTAAGAAAGGAAAAAACTAAAATTTTTCAGGTGAAGTAAACGCATTCCAATTGTTTACTTTTAAATGATTAATAATTATATTAAAGTGAACAAAGATAATTACTAATACGTAGTTTGTGTTTAATTTTCATGTACTATCATATGTACTTTTAGTTTATTACTTATTTTAATTGTTCAAAGAAGATACATTTTTCATCGTTATTGCATGTTTTATCGTTCGAGAATTCAGCGTAAATGCTCATAAATATGATCACTGTCTTTAAATTTGGAATCGTATTTTTCGAATAATCAACTTCAACGTAAAAAAATGTATCACTTTATTTCCTTTCACAATTTATTTTTAATAAAATTTCTGGTAATAAATTCAAATTTGTACACTATTCCAAAACAAGAGAACTATATATATATATATATTTGAAACGCGTTTCAAAGTAAGAAGTCAATTCAGCTTTCACTGAGCATAAAAATGGGAATGAATAGTTATATATATGAATAGTTAGGAAATGAATATAGAAATTGTCTTGTTTAAAAAAAATTGACAATTTCAATCACCAGAATAACTGGGATCGATGGCACCGATCACAATACCGGACGAAAAATAAGGCTCAAAACTTACAGCCAGGAACTAGGTGACAGATTTTGGAGCGAAATGGATTAATTCTTAAAAAGATCATAAGCCAAATCTTACCCTGAAAGTTAAAATCGCAAAACTAGTAATGCGTCAATTTGTGAACAAGATGACTGATTGTCATTACTGATTACGATTAGATACAATTGGTATATCTAGTCAGTCGTTTTTGATATGGGAAGGCAATAAACTTGAACTCATAAAACCAACTGCTCAGAGTAAACTATTCTACTAGCATCAAAAATTAAATTGCATTTACAGAGCTTGCTATGAGTAACGCAAATAATCAGCAATCGCTTTTTATAGGGCCATCACACATAAAATCGCATTTATCAGTATGGCATTATAAACAGATTGATTTAAAGTTTCGTAACGTAACACTTTAAGGCAATACGAGGGTTATTGGTGACGAATCTCGTAATCTTAACTTCGGTCAAGTGACGAAGATGGTACCTGAGCTCTCTTCTCCCTCTCGAAAATTCCACACTATTCAAATGGGAGGACTAGGGACTAGATTTAACATTCATCAGCCCTCTCTCTATATGGTGGGTCTTTCGTGGCATCGGGGCTCGAATTTACAATTCGACCGAAATAACCCCGCCACGAATGAACGATCATCTATCTCTAGGTTATCGAGGCCACGCATCATTGACAGATAAAGATTTGCGTGAAAAGAAATTGTCGTGTCATTTCGATACATTGTTGATAATATTTACTCATTTTTTATAGATATGTGACGTATTTAAGTATTGAGTTATAGTATGTGACTCGAGTCTATGAGTCTATGAGCTGTTGCGATCTTCATGTTACTTCGAACCAACTTAATCATTCATATTCATTTCTCAAAGATGAATATTTGAGTGCAACCATTTCTAAGAGTTACACACAAATCGGTGTTTTTATATCATATAGCTTTGTACAATCTATTATCGAATTTGGATATGATCATGGATTGTTGAAGTGTCATTCTACAACAATCTATGATTATATCCGAATTTGTGCATTTTTTATTGGTTAAGTGTTGTTTGCAGTTTTCATTCTTTATGTGAAACATTTTAAATCTTTTTGTTCAAACAAAAAAGGCGAAAAACAAAGATTCCAATATGAAACACCTTTGAAAATTCTTTTATATATAAATATGTGTGTTTATATTCTGGTCTCTCTCTCTCCCTGTGTTTAATATATATATATATATATATATTCTCGTTACAGAAATGCCGAATTAAACGAAGAATGCACTAAATTACAAAAAATTAGGTATTTCTTCTACATAACTAATAATGAATTAATTTTTTTCCAAAATTTATTGAAGCACATACTGTTAGATAAATATTTTTAAAAAGAAAAACAAGCATGGTGTTAACATTAATTGTAAGATAAAGGGAACTGTAAAAATACGATAAATGAGATTTATATCAATATATTTCTATGACATTTATAAATATTTATTTGAATGAAACACAAAAAAAGTAAAACTAAATTTTGTTAAAAACTATTACACTGCTAATTTTGAAGAAATTTAAAATTGTACATGACAGGCTTGCTTATTCCCCTTGACTTTTATTGTAATTTTTTTCATAATATTCCATCAAGTAGAAAATGCCATTTATTCTGTTTGAAAACATCTTACATAAAAAATGTTTCCTCGTTTTAACACTTTTCAACAACATTCAAGGTATTTATTCAAAGTTGGTAAAAGCTGAATAGCTTTTCTATATAAGCTCTCCCCTTCTCTTATTACTTTTTTTCCCCGAACACTTGCAAACCAACAAAGTGTGCGTGCTTCGGATCATTTGATTGTCTCATTTAGTTTGACAAGCCGAAGGGGGAAAGGGAGTAAAAAGACAAATTTGAATTTGGTAAAGGAGCCATAAAACGCTTAAGTTTTGTATTTACGACTGGCGATAAAAATCTGACTACCGGTTGGAAAGAAATAGAGTTCTTTTATTTTCGGACTTAGAAGAATGAACACAAGCACAGGTGGGTTAGTTGGTTAACTGCCGTCATTCTTTGGAAAATCCAAGATGTAAAAAGGAAAGACTTTCGTTCTCTTGAAGAGAAGAACGAAAGTCGTTCATCGTTTATAGGAGCTGCTTAACGAAAACAATCAAATATTGTAAGCCGTAAGTTAAGCTAGAATTAAATATTAGGTACACCACGATAAAAATGTTTGAAAACTCTAATGAGGAGACTTACGCAACTATCGAAAACAATTCATTTTCTTACTTGTGATTTAAAGTCTTTAGAAATTTATTTATTTTTTGTCTGTTGTAAGTCTGAGGCGTTTCGTGCAGCCAGATAACTAAATTAGTGAAGAATTATTCTTAGAGTATATATCATTAAGAAATTTATTTACATACTCACATACTCCTTATAATAATAATTGTAGACAGTGGCGTACCCATGGGGGAGTATAAAGGGGCTTATGTTCCCCCCCTAGATTTTTTCTAAAAATTTAATTTTTTCTAAATGATTCTTTTTATTATACAATAGATATTCTAACTTTTAAACACAAGAACGTTTTTTCCTCCTCATGCTTAAAATTTCTTTTCATCACGAAGGAAAAAAAAAAGGATTTCAACGAAGCTGATTCCTAAGAAAAGAATACAAAAACCGTTACTGTATCTGAAAAGTGCCTCTGGTTCAGTGTTTGTAGTACAAAAAAATGCAAATGTTAGTCTGATGGTATCTTACGTATTTTTCTTAAATGATCTTTACTTTTTAAATTTTTATAATTTGACAAAATTATATCAATACTTGAATAGTTTTAAATAGGAGAAATAAGAATGATATAGCGTATTATATACTTTTTACCAAGTGGTAATTCTAAACTTAAAAAAAAATGCTTCTGATATGGCAATAACGACATGCACCCCCAAAATTATTTTCTGGGTACGCCACTGATTGTAGATTCCTTAAAATGCTGCTTTAATTTGTACTAACTCCGATTATGCCTCGTATTTTACTCCTTTTTGGAAAAAGAACGTAGAATATCGAACTAATTTATTGAGAGTATTACAATTGAAAATATTGTTTTTTCTGCTATTTCTTTGACTTACATGGAAATTTTCATTTTATTACTGATAACTGTATAACTGTTAATAAAAATAGGATACCCTCTTGTAAAATAAGTAATGTTTAACTACAATATATTTTATAAAATTAATAATTTATCTTGTCTATTAGCACATACAATAGTAAAATAGTAATTGGTTCATATATTACCACATTGAGAGTGCTGTAATAATATTAAAAATAGTCAATAGCACAATCATTTGCAGAAAAGAAATGTTAAATAGTAAAGAAAAATTTGGCTATTTCTTGTAAAATTAAAAACAGAAAAATGAATAATTGTTTTGAGAAAAAATATATATAACTACATACTTTTTTTTCGTTATGTTTTATAATTACTCATCAGACTTTTTCCAACTATCTATCATTTCATCATGTTCGTTAATAAAAGGAGGAAATTAATTAACAGACCAGTAACGGCATAAAAACAGGTCCTATCAAATAGCGAATATATTTTGAACACGACTCGCGAAGTTCAATGACAGAGTGAACAACTATTTATTTTGCTATCAACACCTGTAAAGTAGTTCCTCTTGCTAATTCTAACCTCTTACAAACTCTTGATGAATTATTAACATTATATTTCCATAATTCTATCGTAAAAAATGATTTATATGAGTGTCGCCTTTCATTCTGAAGTTGTCATAAATTTCTGATGATGGAAAATGAGAAGGAGTACCTTTTTACTGCAAGAAGAAAGGAAAATGAGTTGGTATTCGTGTTACTGCAATCATAATTACGCTAGAAAATGACTGTAAAAATGGATAGAGTTATTTTCCTTGCATTGTAATGTTTCAGTGCTAATGATAATTTGGAAGACTATTTTTAATCTACAAGTTGGAAAAACGCACTAGGAGGAGATTTTTAAATTGCAGATATTCATAAGTCTCAGTAAGGAACTTTAAATTATATATTAAAAATTATTGAATATATTAAAAAATAAAAATAAATGTGTTTTTAAAGTAAGCAAAAATAATGCAAACTTATATAATTTTATACTTATATTTCCCCCTGATTTCCGTTGTGCAGCAGATAAATGAAATTTATTTGTTAATCGTCATTTAAATTCATTTATGTCTTGGGCAAGTGAATGCAATCTCACTAGATATGGTATATAACCCTATATACCTCATTGAAAAATCTTCTGAATCAAAAGATAAAACCAAAAAGTACTGGAGCACGTTTTCAAGTAAAAAAATATCGTAAGTGAGGCATATAATTTAGAGTGTAGAAATATGTTATTAGAATTATTTAAAGGACGCATTCATTTTTATATTTTGGATTAAGACTTTGATTCAATGAACGTTCATCAAATATATGTTATAGTAAAATATTCAAAGGATTTCAATAATTTGGAGATTTTTTAAAATTTTATTTGTGCTGACCGCAAAAGTATACGTTAAATGACATTAAGCAGAAAACTATCTTTTCATATAAATGAATTCAAGAAATGAATATCGGCTGATAAATGCTTTGTAGTAACAAGTCAAATGTAAAGGAATAGCAATAATTGAAAGAAAAAAAAAAAAAAAAAGCGAAAGTTAATTTAAAAACTTTCCATTCCATATGGTACATGAAACATAATTAAGCCAAACATAATTAAGCTTCGATTCCAAATTCAATCTCACCAATACTTTTTTTTGAAAAAATCAATGTATTATTTTGTTTTAATTGACATTGCGCACGAATGCGCAGCATTCTAAGAAATTGAACAAATTCTCTTCAAAATTCTATCAATTATTTCAGTCTTCTAGATCTTTTGCTTTGCTCATTGATCTAGATAATTATTGAATTTAAAGACAATTTTTTCCCTTTAGATATTTTTTTGTATGAGAACCGTATTTATTTTATAAGCAAAGGCAAAATTATTAGGCTTTTAATTAATTGTTGTGAAATAAATGATTAAGGTTTCGTTGGTGAAAGTAAACTTTTAAATAAATATGCGTGGAAGTAGACCACATCTTACAAAAAATTTTTAAGCGTCATATGAAATAGAAAAACCCCAAAGACAAATATTCTAATTAATTTCTTGTATTTAATTATTTTTAAAAACAGAAAACGTCGAATAATATTGTTTCGTTTGTAATATTTATCGCTACTGTAATTTCATTCAATTGCTTAAAAATCACAATTGTAACTATTGCGTATCACTTTTGCCTTTTCGATATTTATTTATAAATTTTGAAATTCAGAGAAAAGTTAATTTAATTGTAAAAGGTGTTCATGAAAAAAGGTAACATTTAAAAGTATTTTTGTATCAAATTCTTAATGAAAACTTGAGTTTTGAAAGAAAAATTAGAAAATCATGCTTTAAAAATATTAATGTACTAAAACATTTTTACATAAAAAGTAGCTAAATATTATTTTAAACTATTTTTCAAGTAAAATATTTAGTGAGAGGTCAATATTGTTCATTTCTTTTAATAAGCCCAAAAATTTAATTTAAAAATTAAAATCTGATTTAGAAATAAATCATTTTTATTCATACTACATTTTCGTTACCGAAAATGGCCCCTCAAGTCACTGTTGAATTTAATAATCGGGATTATTCATCAAATCTAATCCCATTTGCTACAAGGCTTAAAATGATTTTAAAATTTGAATCTTGAATTAGTAAGGATTCAAATGTCTTGAATTTTCAAATTTTAACAAACAAATCTTCGTTTTGTCTGCACAACAATTAAAAAAATATTTATAAAACTAATTGCACTCGTTATTATGTTTTTAATCCTTATGTGTTTCTCATTTTTTTTTTAAAAAAAGTTACCCTTGTTTTTTAAAGGCAAATATTTGTTTTGTTTTTATAACTTGGATGCCAAAACGCTAACGGTGTGATATTTTGGTTTATTATTATTTTCTAAGAACGGTATTATTTGATTTATATTGAAAGTTTCCCTTTCATATAAATGTACTAAGTTTACTTTTGAAATTTTTTTTCCTTACTTTTTTCGGTCTTCAAATTACAGATGTTTTTTTAAACAACTCGATACGTTTGAAGAAATTTAGGATAACTTATATTTAAGTTTATTATTTTGTTTATTGAAAAATTGAAACATGTGTGATTTTTGATTTTAAAAAGTCAACTAAAGAGTTTCCCGGGTATAAAACTTTTGACACATGAGAGGTATTTAATGTTATTCAAATCATGTGTTATCTCATCTGTAAGCATTTATTATTTCTTTTATAATATACAATTATCTGAATCTTTTTTTAAACTGTATTCTGATCACACACAGAGAGAGAGAGAAATAGAGAGATTTGGTTTTATTAACACCGCATTAAAAGCAACTCGAGGATTGTTAGTGATGGATCTCTCAATTTTGAAACTAGGTCAAGAGACGAGGATGACATTTGAGCTGGCACCTCTCTCTCCTTACTTCCAAACCACGTAAACGGGAGGACTTTCAGCATCGACAGATTTAATGTGCATCAGACTCTGCTTCACGGCGGTCCTTTAGTGGCATGAATGCTCCAATCCTCCACTCGATGAAAACCACCGGACGCGAGTCAGCGACCATGACCACTATGCTGCCGCGGTCAAGTACACACACACACACACACACACACACACACACACACACGGACGGACGGACGGACGGACGGAAGGAGGAGGAGGAAGGGGAAAGAGTTTTCAGTTAAGGATCTTTACAGTTTCAGTTTAAATGTTTCAGACAATGCGTGAAAGGC